>JAQFVV010009368.1:0-13756 GCA_028023455.1 Epiperipatus broadwayi | reverse complement strand
AATAATTAAGGCTCCATGATTGGGTGTCCAAACTCAGAAAAAAAATGCAGCCTCTGTGCCAGTCAAAATCGTGTATTCATTAAACAAGACCAATAATCCAAGCAAAAGTACCTTGAATCCAACCATGCACAAGATACATATGTCAGGACAAGGATGAATCCTAACCTATTTTCCTAAACTATTGCCTCTCTGACTAACGGATAACATTTGTGATGACACTAGCAGTGCTTGGTTTTATTCCGTCCCAGCTGGAGGTCATGGTTCACATAGAGACTCAAAATAATAAAGGGTTTATATGAAAAATCAATGATTTAATGGATTCTGACGATTGCAGAATGATACAGATATGATTTGATCGATTGCTAAAGGTTTGAACCATAATAATGATAATTCTTTCTGGCAACATTATAAAAAAGTGAATTTAAATCAAGGAAATAGTTAAATAAATAGAGTAATTAACCTTAGAGATTGGGAGTGATAACAAACTAAGCTTATTTAAAATAACAATATTATAAGAATTTATTAAGGAATTTAGCACAAAATAAGTAGTTTTTGTTTATACAACTTGGTTATTTTCTTTAATTCGTTTTGATGCGGCTTTGACAAACAATGTAAAGGTTTGTTAATTGGTCGGCCAAAACCAATCAGCAATAAAATATTATTAGCCCTTTTCAAGATACTATAAATAAATCTGTTTTATATATATATGTTACAAGACATGAAAGATGGGCATTTAAAACACTAATACATTTAAATCATTTGTATATAATGAGTGTGGGAAGCAACATAGTTTTTAAATAAATAATTGACAATTATATAGTCAGATTTAATTAATTACAAAATTTGTTTGTGAAGGATGTGCCCTTATGGCAGAGAGCATTGCAGGTTTTCTAAATAAAGATATAAAATGATGAAGAAGGCAATATGCTATTATAGATTACAACAAAAATAAATGAGGTCTGTTATGAAACTCTGGGTGGCTTTCCTAAAAAAAATTCCTGATATGTACTGGTAAATAAGAGAAATGTTGGCTCTCCAGCCAAAGCATGTCTCTGAATAATAAAAAAATATTTTTGATGGGCTGGACTTCCCATACACATCTTAAATGGCAATGCTCGAAAATGGATCTCTTGGTATGAACTACATCTACTTTGAGGGAGTGTGAAAGATTGGACTGGTCATAGTTAAATTTCCGAAGGTCCTGATGAGTAAGTAGCAAAGCAAACTAATAAATGAATGGTTGTAGCTATAAAAACATTAATGCCTTAGACATATATATAGATAGTGTATCACTAACAAAATTAATAACTTAATTTCTGATTAAAATAATCGGCTCCCTAACATGATGGAAAGTCCCAGAGGCCTTAGGCAATTACTGAATGGATCATAAAACATAATATAAAAAAAGGGAAGTCAAGAATTAAAATTTAAAATATAAGTTGTTTTCCACACTTTACAAATATTTCATTTATCAATAAAGTTATTAAATAGTTTATGAAAGATTACAAAATAAGACTTTTAATTAACATAGACGGGGCATTGAATATCAAACTCACTTCTGATGAAGTTTGACAATATAAAGCATAATAAATTATACATCAAATTTTTTACTATTTTTGACAAATAAAAATATATATGTATAAAACATATATTGACAAAATGCTATAATAGATTTTACTTAATTGATTCACTAAAATTCTTTATTCTTTTAGAAATAATTACAGGGCTATTTTAAATGGGAGGCAATAGTAAAATACTTTTAAAATAAATCATTCAAAATAAATTTATATATGATATACAAAACTAAACGAGCTTTCTATTAATTAATTTATGGGAAGTAAGTCTCCTGTAATGATTTTGACTGGAAAAATAAAAGGGAGAGAATTTAAAGTTAATAGCTCATTGAATTTTGTACTTGGAAATTTCAGTAAATCAAATATTCTAAATAAACCAACAAAATTTAATTTAATTTGCCACATCAAAATAATGTAAGATTTTATAAGAATTGATATTTTAAATTTAATAAAATTAAAAGACACATTTTCAACCAAGCCATATAAATTTACATCACACAGATATATAAAATATAAATTAGTATTGATTTGGAAAACAAGTAAAATGGAATCAATGGCTTGCGGCGAATTGGACATTACTTCAGAATCAATCAGTAGGCATTCCATGGCTTGAAACAGGCAGTTAATACAGTCAGATCATTTCAGGCTTCCTTGACACAGACAGTCTCTGGCTAGATGTTTAAAGCACTGGAAAGGCATGGATGGGTTTGTGGGACAGAGCTCCGGAAAGCAAGGGTCGATCTTTTTAGCCAGTCATTCTTTAATCACGATGTACTGAATCTAAACTACACTCTTCAGTGAACCGTTCTCAATAAAACTCAAAATTAATCCTTATCAAATTTTCCACTATTTATGTGTTCTGATCTTTGTCTATAGAATTGAATCAACAGTGACAACTGCCAATTGCAATCACTCTAACTGTTTCTCTGAGGTTGGTGCCTGCTTTGGAGGGAAAATCTATAACTCTGCATGAACATGCCCCAAGGGTTGATTTGCTAATTTAAAAAAAACAACAAGCATATTAAGTTTATCAGACATTGTACTAACAAAATCTATTTAATTAAGCTTTAGATTAACAAAAATGTAGATTTTATTCAGAAAAATTTTAGGAATTTGGTACAATGACTTTCAAACATATTTGACATAAACTTAAGCAGAAATTTACAAAACATTTCTTACAAATATTACATTGTTGAAATGATTGACTCTCTAAAGTACATTGATTAAAAGATAAATATAAAATGTTACCAACTGATTAATTGAAGAAAAATGAATTTTAATAAAAGAATTTAAAATATTTGTAACATTTTATAGATATCCAGGGTTCAATTCAATTTAACAAAATAAACACAATATACATTTTTTACAAATACAAAATAAATAAACTATTCTAAAAAGGTTAGTTTTAATTATAAAATAAAATTAATGAAATATAAAAGATTATAATATTAAAAATATACTTCCACCTATTATGAGATGGGTGTCAGTTAATATAAGATTGGGTTTAAACCCATACTAGTGCTGATGACATTGGCACTAGGTGAAGCAGAAATATGTACTATATTTCCAGATTCAATATATATATATATATATAAAAAAGTCAAATACCATATACAACTTACATAAACACTTTTCAATGCAATTGAATATAATACAATTTATTTTTGTTTACTTACAGTTTCAACTGTCCAGCCATCATTATCAGAGCTACAATATTCATTCATTGGATACAAAACACCAATTTAAAAAAGATAATATAAAAATGATTAATTATATTAACAATGAAAAAGATAGAAAAATGAAATAAGCTATAGTAATTAAAAATGTTTGGCCATTTTTAAATAAGGATTTGGGTTTAAAGGTGATAATTTTACAAAAAAAATTATTTTTGTTAATTAAATAATCAAGTATGTATAGGTTAATAATAGTAGTAATAATAGTATCAGTAACAGTAGTAGTAGTAGTAGTAGTAGTAGTAGTAGTAGTAGTAGTAGTAGTAGTAGTAGTAGTAGTAGTAGTAGTAGTAGTAGTAATGACAACAATAATAATATATAGTTTTAAAAAATACTAATAGAGGGAGTAATGTAAGAAAATTTAAAATTGTTTCAGTTAAAAGTTGGTTAGAAATTGGTAAAAATTTAAAAGAGAAAGTTTTTTAAGAAAAATTATAAATTAAAAAAATAGAATTATATAAAAATATTGTTAGTTATTATTATTAAAATGATAGAAATAATTTATTAAAAAGTGTTAAAGTAATACAAATGTAGAAAAGTATATATGAAAAATGAAATCAATTCAGATTAAAAAGAGGACAAAAAGTAATATTAATTTAAAATGAATAAGGATTTATCATTATAGATATCATTAAAAAGTGAATTGTTATTTTAAAGTTCATGACATAAAAAGTATTTATTTATAGAGTTTACATTGTTTTTAAATATATATGCAGAGTTAATTTATTAATTTATTAATTGTATGATTATATATATTTGAATATTGTAGCTCTGATAATGACTGTTTGACAGTTGAAACTGTAAGCAAGGAGAAATAAATTCTATTAGGATTAAATTGCATTGAACAATGTTATGTAACATTATATGGCATTTTTAATAATACAACTATGAACATATTATGGATATACTTCCAGTGTTTCTTGTATTGTTGATTGTTCCATATTTAATAGCTCTTCCATCCTTCTTATTATAGATCATGTTATCATCTACAATTGTAACTAAATACTTTATTACTTTACTATATTATTCTTGACTGGTCACCATTATTATTTTATTTATACCTTCCTTTTTGAAATTTGTTACTATCTTAGATATATTTATATATGAACAATGATTCATAATTGAAAATTAATATCTCTAATTGCTGACATTACATAAAGCACAAACAAAAGAGGAATACCCCCAAAATATAGATGACATTAAAGTAAAGCATAGAGCTAATTTAAATTTAGTCTCTTTTTGCAAGTGAAAAATAAAACTGAAGGGAGTAACTTAATAAAATATTTTGAGAGATTGAATAATGTGTACTTGTTTCAAGATGAATATACATATAAATAAAATAAACTCAATAAATAATGGTATGAAAACAGCAAAACCAAATATTGGAACAAGATATTATAAAGAATGTTGATGTTTTTAAATATTTGAGTATTATATAATTAAAAATTAAAAAATTTAAAAAATCAGATGGAGACTGCAATGTTAATAGCTTTTAATTAGATAGAAAGTTATTTTGTTATCCATTGAACTTTGAATTAAGAATTAATTTTGTTAAATGTTTTTGTGTGGTATGAAGCTTTATACAAGTAAAACTTTTAGAATTGTTGATTAAAAAGAAAGAAAGGATTAACATAAATAAATTCAGAAATGACATGTTAAAAAAAATATTTGCTGAGAATTTATATATACAAATAACTATTTATTTATCTAGTGCTGTGTTTTTATTTGTAATAAGCATAAGAAAATCACCCCAAAACTGTGCTATATGTACAGTTTGTAACTTGTGGGAAGAAAATTATAAGATATGTCATGATTGTAAAAGGTATAATACAGAGATATAAAAAATTAAAATTGATTGATAATCTTAATTAAGAAGTATATTTATTCTAGAAGTATTTTAAGGAATAGAAAGACTTAAAAAAGATGATCTGCTTTGCTATGTCAGACCCACTATTAAGAAGATAACTAAGAATGGCTTATATCTTCTTTAATATTTTCCATCAGAATTATCTATAATAATTTACTTTATCTCTATCTAATCTATACAAAAACAACCCGAATCTTTATGTTTCATGTGACATTTTCAAACTTATCATTTTTCTTTAACACACACACACGAACGTTTTAGTTTCAAAGATTTAATAAGTCTTAATATCTATTTTTCAAATTTTATTTTATATTGTTGAAATTGTCATTTATATATGTATTCTCAGGGGTTGATTGTATATCATAATATAATTAAAATCTGTAGCATAAATATCTTGTCTAGACACATAACATACAAATAACTCAAGAGATTATTACAAAATAAAGTGAATAATTAATTGAATATTCTGTTTCAGCAAAAGTTTGATTGTATTAAATAGTTTAAATTAAGTTATAAAAAAATTTTTAATAAGGTAAATAATATCCTAATCTCTAAAATCAAGTGATAATTCCTATAATTTGCCATATTTAACACATTTCTTCAAAAAATATTTTTTTAATATAAAATTTAGATTCAAATTTTTTTGTTTTAAGGAACACAAATAAATCCATGGTTTTAATAATTAAATCTTCATTAATTATTATAAATATGCCTTTTAATTAACCAAGTTTATTTTATTTACTCATTATGGTCTATATACTTTTTTTTTAATAAATGAATTGCACTCACGCAATTTAGAATAAAAATTTCTGATCTAACATAAAGTCATATATATATATATATATATATATATATATATATATATATATATATATATATATATATATATAATCATTTTAAAGAACTGATGAATTTCCTAATGCCATATATATATATATATTGTACCATTTATTTATATATATGGTATAAATTGCTATTTAATATTGTATATCATTTAAATAAAAAAGACAGAACCCGATCTTTAATTTTTTTTTGTAATATTGTTGTTTTAAGAAAAACATACAATGAAAGTTTAAATTTTTTTTTAGATATAATTAAAATAAATTCAAATGTTGGAAAGTGCATACTGAATAATTGATTCAAGTAGTGAAAGGAAATTTCAAAGGTAAAAGATTGCTATCAGAAATGGCTTTCTGATAGTAATTAAAAATGGTGGAAATTCATAACGAGAAAAGAGATTTTGTAATAAAAAATGAGAAATAAGGTAAAAGTTTATAAAATAGAACAAATGGTGAAAGGAATATGTGCAGAACTTCTAAAAAAAATCTGGGGATATAAAAGGAGCTGACAGGTTTGAAAAGGGTCTTTGTCTTGTTGTTCCAGAGAGTGTTGAGGAATTTGAAGTGCCTTGTATTTTTTTTTCATAAAAAAATTAATAAAATGTGTCCACTTAGATGTGAACTGAAACCACTCTCCATGAGTAAGTAGAACTCTATCATTTGCTGGAACTTTCTCTCGAGAAAAGTCACCTAAATCCTCAACTGGCTCTACCTAAATATTGATCGGAGATTTGGAAGGAGTAAAACTAAAAAAAACTACTGCGGACTACCCATTGAAGGAATTAAACATTGGATGATCAATGACCACTTAAATATCAACTTACTGGTAAGTTAATGGCCATAACTTTTACATAAAGCTTTATGAACTGAGATTTGAATGAAATGTTTATCCCATAATTTTTTGATCTAAAGATTTGTGAACTGAGTAGTGAATGAAACTGTTACCATGGAAAAATAAGACACAAACTAGCTATTACTTCAATATTTGAATCAAATTATTAAATTTGTTATGCACAATACTTTCCAATATTACAATTTTTTTATCATAAATATTAAATGTTTGACGGGCTAGGATATATCTTTATTATTAACATAACTTTCATTGTACGTGTATAAAATTAATAATGTTATTATATTTAAGTTTTATATTTGGTTATTTAAATTCAAATTAATGTACAAATTACTTTGCTAAGTAGATTTATTTTTCTTAATTAAGTCAAAGGGAAATATCTTCTCCTAATTAATGGGAATTTTAATCCCGATTGTACAATTACTACTTTATGAGTTACAATATGTTTGACACAGAATCAGGGAGTCTAACGACTCTGGCAGCCTCATTTATAAATTAAAAACTGATTCAGCTCACAATTGTACTCGTAATAATTCTAGGCCGAGTTGATCAGGAAATATAGTTATGTTATTTTAGAAATAGAAATACAACTTTCTTCTTTTTTTGCATAACTTGATCAACTTGTGCAATTTATTGCGTATAGAGGCCTAGCAAGATGGAAAACGTTATAATGGTGACCCAACTCGGGTGTACGAAGAAAAAAAACCATGACCTGAGAAAATTTAAAAATAGCATAAAATTGAGAATTTAATATCCATAGCCAGAAAATAAATATGACCACAAATAGTGTGAAAGTCTAAAAAGTTATTGCGTACAATTACAAAAGTTTTTTTTAAGAGTAGGATAAGAGTATAAGATTTTAAATAAGTTGATATTGAAACAAAATAATAGCGTATAAATTAAATAATGAAATCAATCAAAGGCTAGTCATGACGGTAAAGGTAGAGAGGGACAGGAGATTATAGGATGATAAAAGAGAGGGGTGTCAGTGAAGGAATTTATTAGCAAAGCAAAATAAAATATTGAATTTATATTGTAACAATTGATGAAGTTAAGATTTTGTTTACTATAGCAAAAATAAACAACATGGCCATATATGAAAATGAATAGTAGTAAAAATATACAAAATTATGGCAGAAGGTGAGAAAGAATTGAAAGAGGGCAGGGAACCCTTCATAAAAAACTATTACATGAATTCAAAATGAAATTCAAAAAAGATATAAAGAAAGAAATGGCAGAGATGATCAGAGAATTAAAAGAAGAAATAAAAGAACCAGTAAAAAAACAGAGAGGAAAAGAAATAAAGTAATCAGTAGAACAACAGAGGAGAAGAGGATAGATAATCTTATTTGTGAGTGGGACGGCAAATCAATTAAGTACACATCTCAAGAATGCCCAAAGGTTGTTTTGTAAATAAACGATATCAAAGTAGAGACATTGTGGAATTCTGGCAGCCAGATATCAGTAATGTTGAAAACAATGTATGAACACATGTGGAGCCAACCCATAAAGATACCAACCCTACTGGTGAAAAACATGCAAATAACAAAAAGGCACAATTGGGCTCGAAACACGTTTGGGTGCAAATTAAAATAGGGAATAAAATTATACCTCACACGCTATTAATTCTAAAAGGGTTGGTACATAAAGCCATATTGGGGTCACACTTTATGTAAAAACTGGGGGTATGATCAATTATAAAGATGAAAAGATTATCTACAAAGGGGAAGAAGTGGAGTTTGGGTCACAGATGAGAATGAATCAGCAAAATGTATGTAATATGAAGGTTGAGATAGAACACCTTTCAATAGAGGCACGAATTGATGAAATAATAAATGAAGTGAAGAAAGAATGGAAAGAGGACCTAAAAGAAGTTCTAATTGAATAGAAATCAAATTTTTCAGAAAAACCTGGGGTTATTAAAGGGTATGAGAACAGAATCAAGGTTGGTGACAGTATAACATACCTGGCAAGATCATACCCAGTGTCACACTAATATAGAGCTGAGGTAGAGAGAGAATTAGCTAAAATAGAGGAGTGGGATATTATCACTAAGGGTTTGTCAGCATATAATAACCCATTGGTGGTTGTAAAAAAGGATGGAGCCATAAGCTGTGTTTGGATGCCAGGCAATTGAACAAGATTACATGGCTGGATCAAAATGTTCCACTTCCAATTATTGAGTTTGTAAATAAATTTCTTGGGAAAAAGATATTTTCCATATTAGATCTGACTGCCAGCTATTGGCAGATCAAGTTACACCCTGCTGACCAGAAGTACATGGCATTTCAATATAGTGGTATAACATACCAATTTAACAGAATGCCTTTTGGTCTCAAGAATAGGAGCAGGCCTGCTAAAATGTCTTGACCATGTACTGTCCTCTGAGATCAAAAAGTTAATCACTATCTACATGTATGTTGTGATTATTGCATCTAATAACTCTCATGAGCACTTACAACATCTCAAGTTGTTTTTACAAGAGTGCAATATGAAGAATATTCACATTAATTTACAAAAACACTGTTTAGCAGTGGAAGAAGTTAATTTCTTAGGGCACTTAATTAATGCAAATGGAATCAGACTCCACCCTGACAAAATCCAGGCCATACGAGATTTCCCAGCCCCTCAAACACCAAAACAGGTGAGATCATTTTTGGGGATGTGTAATTTCTACAATAAATTTTACAAAAACTTTGCTTCAGACATAGAGCCTCTGCTGCAATTATTACATAAGGGAACATATGAAAATGGATGGAAGAGCATGAGATCAATTTTAGGGTTATTAAAGAGAAGTTCCTTAGCCAAGTGATGTTGGTTTACCTTGACCTAAGGAAACTGTTTATTATTCAGGTAGTCAGTAGTGGGTATGTGTTAGGTGCAGCTCTTGTGCAAGCTCAAGATGATGGTACCTTGGGCATAATTTATTTTGTCAGCATACCATTGAGAGGTTCAGAGATTAATTACTGTGTAACAGAGAAAGAGGCCTTGGCTGTGGTGTGGGCATTTCAGAAGTTCCGCCAATTCTTGATAGTATTGGAAATGATTGTTAGTACAGATTATAAAAGTCTGAAATTCTTAAACCACAGTTATTTAACAAATAGTAGGCTAATTCAATGGAGCCTTTTTCTCCAGGAGTTCAATTATTCCATCCAGTACTGTAAGGGCACTGAAAATGTGGTAGCTGACACATTGAGCTGGAATGTTGTTCCTGATACCCAGGACCATCTGCAGATGGAAAATATCTGTTTGGCAAGTGTAGAATTAGAAACAGACACTGTAGTAGAAGAAGGATTGAGACACTTAGAAAAGGTACAAGGACAAAGCCCTACCTACAAGAAAATTATTGACCAACTAGAAGACAAAAATTATGGGAGAAACAGCAGATACTAATGCTGGTGAAAGATACTGCCTGAAAGAAGGGATCCTGTGGTATATCACTGACCATCAAAGGGATCAATAAAAAATGATTATACCAGAAAGTTTACAAAAAGGACTTATTAAGCATACCCATCATTTGTATGGGCACTATGGTGTAAATAAAGTGGAAGGCTTATTGGGGACATGGTTCCATTGGCCGAATATGAGAGCACAGGTAGCCAGAATAGTAAGCTCAAGCAAAATGTGTAAGAAGACAAAAACCAGCAAACAATTCATATTAAGGTCCATTGAATCCTATCATCTCTAAGAAACCCAATGACCTGGTAGCTGTTGATTTCTATGGATGATTGCCAACTTTTGGGGAAATAAAATATCCACTTGTGGTATATGACATTTTTTCAAAATGGGTGTCGGCATATCCGATGACCCGGGCCGATACTAGGAATGCCATATGAGCCCTTGAGGTATGATATTTTAAAAGGGTAGGCAGACCAAAAGCTATTTTGCTGGACCACAGTATGCCTTTCACATCTTATGATTGGCAAGAGTGGATAGAGAGGATGGAGGTAAAACACATATTGTCACCCATACAAAATCTGCAATCCAGCCCTTGCGAGCAGTTGATGAAAGAGTTGAGACATCTCTTCAGGGTATATACTGTGTCCAACCATAGAGGATGAGTAAAACAACTCCCAAGGGTGTTAAATTTTATAAATTGGACTCATAATGAATCCACCAAATTTGCAGGAGTAAGACTTCAATTCGGACAAGTGGTACCTCGATTGTATAAATCCATATTACCTGCTAGTCCAGAAAACATTGATAAAATAAGAAATCATGAAGAAGCAAGAAAAAAATTGGAACACTGCGCCAAGCTCCAGATCCTGTGGAAAAGAGGCTTGACTGATAAGTTTAAAATAGGAGATAAGGTATGGGTCAAAATGAACCCCATGAGCCAAACAGGGAAGCAAATTTTTAAAAAGTTCCAAAATTTGTACAAGGGACCTTACCAAATCAGCTGATGGGATGGTCCCAATGCTTTCACTTTAGAGAATGGTGAAGGAGAAAGGGATACCTATAATGCTAGGTCACTGAAACTGTATAAGACTAGGACATGTGTTAGAAGTACTCCATAAAGACTTATGTAAAATAAAATTAGTTCAAACCACTATGTTTATTCTCATTCCCCTGCCCCGGTGGTATTGTACTGTTTATTTATATATATGGTACAAATTGCTATTTAATATTGTATATTATTTAAATAAAAAAGAGAGAACCCGATCTTTAATTTTTTTTTATAATATAATGTTGTTTTAAAAAAAATGTACAGTAAATGTATACATTTTTTTTAGATATAATTTAACTAAAATAAATTCAATGTCGGAAAGTGCATACTGAATAATTGATTCAAATAGTGAAATGAAATTTCAAAGGTAAAAGATCGCTATAAAAAACGACTTTCTGATAGTAATTAAAAATGGCGGAAATTCATAACGAGAAAAGAGATTTTGTAATAAAAAATGAGAAATAAGGTAGAAGTTTATAAAATAAAACAAAAGGTGAAAGGAATATGCACAGAACTTAAAAGAATCTGGGGATATAAAAGGAGCTGACAGGTTTGAAAAGGGTCTTTGTCTTGTTGTTCCAGAGAGTGTTGAGCAATTTGAAGTGCCTCGTATTTTTTTCATACAAAAATTAATAAAATGGTCCACTTAGATACGAACTAAAACCACTCTCCATGAGTGAGTAGAACTCTATCATTTGCTGGCACTTTCTCTCAAGAAAAGTCACCTAAATCCTCGACTGGCTCTACCTAAATATTGATCGGAGATTTGGAAGGAGTAAAACTAAAAAAAAACTACTGTGGACTACCGATTGAAGGAATTGGACATTGGATGATCAATGATCTATTTAAATATCAACTTACCAGTAAATTAATGGCCATAACTTTTACATAAAGCTTTATGAACTGAGATTTGAATGAAATGTTTATCCCATAATTTTTTGATCTAAAGATTTGCGAACTGAGTAGTGAATGAAACTGTTACCATGGAAAAATAAGACACAAACTAGCTATTACTTCAATATTTGAATCAAATTATTAAATTTGTTATGCACAATACTTTCCAATATTACAATTTTTTTATCATAAATATTAAATGTTTGACGGGCTAAAATAAATCTTTATTATTAACATAACTTTCATTGTATGGGTATAAAATTAATAATGTTATTATATTTAAGTTTTATATTTGGTTATTTAGATTCAAATTAGTGTACAAATTACCTTTGCTAAGTAGATTTATTTTTCTTAATTAAGTCAAAGGGAAATATCTTCTCCTACTTAACGGGAATTTTAATCCCGATCATACAATTACTACTTTATGAGTTACAATATGTTTGATGCAGAATCAGTGAGTCTAACAACTCTGGCACCCTCATTTATAAATTAAAAACTGATTCAGCTCACAATTGTACTCGTAATAATTCTAGGCTGAGTTGATCTGGAAATATAGTTATGTTATTTTAGAAATAGAAATACAACTTTCTTCTTTTTTGCATAACTTGATCAACTCGTGCAATTTATTGTGTATAGAGGCCTAGCAAGATGGAAAATGTTATAATATATATATATATATATTAAATTTCATTAAACAACACATCTCATATCACCCTCCAACTGCCTACATTGTAACTTACATCATCATCCAATTGCTCTAACCAGTTGGATGATGGTGTAAGATGAAATATTTAATTTATTATAAACAGCCCTAAAAAATTTTTATCAGCTTCTAAAATTTTTATATGTTAAGTGATCTATTTAATATATATATATATATATATATATATATTAAAATCGGGTCATACATCACATGACTTATATAGCTTGTATTTTCAATTATGTAAAATAAAGAGTGTGCTAATAGCTCTAAACATGCTTCTTATTTTATTTCATTTTTTTCAGTTTGGCTATTTCAGTTAGAGAGCTGGATTTGAAGTCACATAGGTGTGTGAAAATTTCAGCTCTTCTACTTATGTTGGTATTTTGAATCTGATGTCCTAGCTTCTTACTGATGAGAGCCATATCTTAAAACTGGTCTGGGAATGGTGACAATTCCAGATAAAGATTCAAAATGTGTTCTCTTGTGGCATTTATCACAAAAAAATAATAATAATAATAAAATAAACTTGTTTAGAGCTATTAGTACCCTCTTTATTTTACATATTTGTATAAGTCATGTGATATGACTTGATTTTATTAATATTATAATTTGGCTGTTGAGGCTTTGGCTATATTAGATTGCTAAGGCTATTAGGTCATGGTTTGCAGACCATACTGCCACTGCCAGAGGGCACAGCGACATCATCAACAACTGGCCTGAAAATGGCAAGTGATAAATTTTTTTACAAAACGCCTTAAAATCGACATATAAAAATGTCTAAGGCAATATATGTACAGCAAATAAAGTGAAAACTACAAATTATAAAAAAATGAAAGAAAATGCTAAAAA
>JAQFVV010009367.1:0-13764 GCA_028023455.1 Epiperipatus broadwayi | reverse complement strand
TATAAGTACATTCACGTTTGGGATTGTTTGTATTTAGTTAGAAAGCCAGTCACATGGAATAATTAATTTATCTTATTTCACTTTTTTATTGATTAATGATAAAATTGAAACTTTTATTTTATCACATATCCTTTGATCACATCACTTAGACCAGGTTACAATGTCTTATATGTCCCTATTCATGTGTATAAAATAAGCTAAAATGAAAGTTATAATTATAAATACATTTTATGTTTTAAATTCTCTGTCTGAAAATAAATGCAAAAAATAATTAGACTTAATCATGATTGCATGATCATTGTTGATAATGATTTTCCTGTCTTGTCATCTTATGCAAAACAGATCTCCTATCTCCTAATTAAATGAACTGGTGTTTGTAGCTTTATCACTAACAATGGGATTCTTTATATTATTAAGACCATATATTGAGTTCATATTATTATTCAAAAAAGATTATATTTCATCTTGGATGATGAAATATCAAATCAAGTATCTTCATCAGTTAATCAAACATTTATTAATGTGTTTCTTTTTAATATTCTTTTATGTTAATTAATTCTACTACTACATACAATCATCCCAGATATTAATTTAACAGCATTGCTTCTTTCTATATTCTAACATCATATGCTGAAAGCTTGAATCACCAATGTTTCCTAGTGTTAATACACATGGTATTACATTTTTAATTCCAACCCAATTTCTGATCAATGAGACTTGGGATTCAAACATTTAAATAAATACAATTGTATATCTGGTAGCCATCTTTACCATCTTTTTATTATCAAATTATCTTGCATGATTTTGTAGAATAGTAGATTCTTGACCTGCAGTTCAAGTCTGTTTATTTTTATGGCTTGAACTTTTTCTAAACTCCTTGGTATAAACTATTTGATTATTTTTATATAATTAACAAGGCTATAGCATGATATTAAAAAAATCATAGGTTTTTAGCCCAAATCAATTTACTCATACAACTATATAGATAAACAGGCAAAACTCTCCATACAGGAGTGCCACATAGTGCAAGTCAGAGTAATCAATGGATTTCAGAAGGCTTGTGCATAAAATCCCTATCTAGTACCTACTCAGTCAATATCACCAGACTAGTTTCTATCTTGTTGTATGGATAGTTTTTCCTGTTTTAATAACAGTTATGAGCAAGTATAAGAAATAGTGATCATGTGATGTTTAGTGGTTTAACTATGTAGATATGATGGCAATAATTAGATTTTTTAGGGAGCCCTTATTCTCATCTAATTGTATGCTCATTTTAATATAATATTCTGATATTATTGTTGATACTATGTTCTTAATCTATGCTTGGTTGCAAATTCAAAAACATTAATTCAAGACATAAACAACTGCTGCCTGTAAAAAATATTCAGTGTTGTTCTACTAATTCTGTAGATCTTTCTTTTCAAAAAATGCATCATTTTGCATATACTTTGAGTTTGGTTATTTGTATTGTTAGCCTTTACAATAAAAAGATTCATTATCCTGATATGACCAGTAGATGATAAAATATATTTGATTTGTTGTTTACTGGTTGCTATCAACCCTTTCTTATCGATAAAATTTATATTTTTAATTTATTTAAACATTAATTAATAGATCCTTGCATTTTCAAATATCTTTATAACAAAAATTATGCTATTCTAAATATATTGTTTCATACACACCCATGCATACATCATTTTAAAAGAAAATCATTTAAATATGATATAGATGAAAAACACATCAGGCATAATACGACTAACAGAATTTTTTTAATGTGTCAATAGACAGCAGCATACTAAAACTTGATCACAGTTTATATAAGGGAGCCTATATTAAAATGTTCAATGGCTGCTTTAAGTAGGTCATTTGGTTGCTGAACTCCTCAAATATGATTGCAATCATATGTCCCTATCCTTGAAGAGTGCACTCTCAAAAAATAACCTACAACTGGATGTCTAAATATTTTTAACTATGCTTGATTGTAAAGATCAAAAACAATAGACCAATCAACAAAATATTCCTACAAAATGTCTTATCAAAACCTGGAATTTTTTGCCTAATGGTGCTTAAGCTATAAAATAGATAAGCAAACAAATGGGATAATAGATAACAAACTACTAAGTTGTTAGTGTCAAGAGACTTGGTAAAGTGATAGGATAAGATTATATTGTTAAAGTGATAAGATTATCAAAATCAGAGAAATTTATGGTGGTGAATATCAAATGCTTTTTAATACTGAGAAGCTTATTTATAACCTACAAGGCAGTACCCCAAAATAGACTAGAATTGTTCATTGAAGATTGAATATTATTATAGTACTTGCTTTTTCCACTAGATGTCTGGGTTTGGGAAAAGATAAGGGGATTTAGATATAAAGGCTGTAGAGTTGATAAAGATTATGTTGTGGAAATGGGATGGAGCAGAATATGGGGAAATTTAGAGTGGGGAATGGAAAATAAAGTGGCTAACATATTTATCTGGGCATAATTGCTGAGATATTCTTGACTTCATTTAAGGAGAAGCCACAATACATCACATCACATCACATCAGTCTGTCAACTGTCATTATTGAGAGATGTCATAATGCAATATAGTAAATGTTTTTGATAGATGTGTCTCACTTATTTGCCAATTTTTGTAATGGTTAAAAAATTGGATCAATATAAAATTCTGTTTCTCTTAAGGAAAACATCAGAGAAAACAGTTACAAAGCTTGAAGCAGCTTATAAGCAAACTGCTTCTGGTGAAAACAGAAGTTTATGAGTGAATTAATGGATGCATCAAATTCACTATATCTCCAACAAAGCATGAGAGTGAGGTTTAATGTTATGATAATGTTGATTTTTTTATGCAAAGGCATTGTTTACTTAAAATTCATTTGTAATAATCAGCATTTTATATACAAGTTCCAAAATGTTTGCATGAGGTGGTAAAATAAATAAAAAATTTCTTTGTGGCAAAGTGGGATTGCAAACTTCACCCAACAACATGACAGCGCATAAAACCTTGGGTGTGATACAATTATTCATCATCCATGTTTACCTGAGCTCTGTGCAACTTCTTTATATATATAAGAAAAAGCTTTGCAGACTTGCATGATATAAAGATAAAAAAGGAGATATTAAATGGCATCACATTGCAAGAGTTTCAGGACTATTTCAAAAAATGAACAGGTCATTTAAAACAATGTGCTGCATCAAATGGATAATTCTTTGAAGGAGATTCAAGTAAGCGCATAATTATTGATATTAAAAATTCTAGTTTTATTGTTTTGATATATCTAGATATTTAAATAATTTATAGAAATTTGATATATGTAGGTATATGCATGTGTTATAAAATTTAATTTCCAGTTTTGACAAATTAATTGAATGCTATGAGATCACTTTCATGTTACTTATTCCTGATAGATTTTTAAATAACTGCAAAAGGCTCATTTGCACCTGTGGATATATATATATATAGGAGACAAGTTACTATAAATAAGTGTAAATCCCTGATCATCATCAGTCATACTTTGCCAATATTCACCATTTTTAACAATATATTCCAGCATAAACTCTGACAATCCTTTTAACTAATTACTCTCATTTGAGTGACTCTAGTGACAACATCGACCATATTTGTAACATTTTATTTTTACAATTGAATCTTTTATATAATATTTTAAAACAGTGACAAGTGTCTCTCAATGCAGGACATACTAATTTATAGATGCAAGAAAGTTTGTACGCAAAATCCCTATATAGTACCTATTCATCCAATATCCCCAGACTAGTTTCTAACTTGTAGCCTTCATCAGTGAGGAACCTTGGATCTGAAAGCATAGGAAAGGGTGATCATCTGATGTTTAGTGATATAATATTTTAATAATTTTATATTATTTATTACAAAATAAGTTTAAAACCAAAGAAATTCTAAAAGATAAAATTTGAACTTTGCAAAATAGAAAAATATAGTAATAAACTGAATACTAATGATAATAATAGTTCTTTCCCTATTTGATCGTAACCTGTCTATTCATAAAAATTATTGAAGTAAATATTTTTTATCTGAATTCTATTTTTAAAATGAAAACAAATTTTAATGCAGTCATCATAAAAGAATGCAAATATATTTTAAAATTCAAAATTACACTTATTATTATTATTAAAATTTCACATAAAAATATCTTCACCATTTCCTACGCAGTAATAAAAACTTCTGCTTTATGAATCTACATATTTCACAACTTGTCTTCATAAAAATGAATATTTTCAAATAAAATCTAATTGTAATCAAGTATTTTCTGGATTTAAGGTAAACATTTTACAAATATGTTGCATAAATAATTTTATGTATGCAAATAAATTATTGAAAATTACATTTTTTCCCCAAAATACTAAAAGTAAAAAGCATGCTTACAAAAATCTGAGGCTAAATAATCTAACAATCTGTGATGCTGTTGGTTTCTTTATGTTATGATACAACCAATCAGGGTATATCCAGCTTTGTTTGAGTTTGAGATTACGCATGATAATTGTACAAGAGCTTTATGATACTGATGTCTTCAAATTTTTTAATGCATTTTTTTTTCAATTTCTATTGTAAAATAATGTGAACCAGCAAATAAATATTATAGATGACCACTAAAAAGTGAAGAAAAGCTGATGTGATCGTTGTACCATCATTACGCCTATCCCCCCTCCAGTAATGATTGGCAATGAATATATTGAGAATAACTTATTTTTACTGTTCAGAACTAAGATGTAATTTGTAAAATATATTGAAATTATTCATCTGACTATATGGTCATGAGAATTGGGGTGGGCTCTACCTCTAACTTACACAAGGAAGGTAGGTTGTTCATGAAATGTACGCATAGTGAGAGAGAGAGAGATTGTGATCTGAGTTTCTGTACTGGTGGTTGTTGCCAAAGGATGAACTCTAAAATTAAAGATGTACTGGTAAATACAAAAAAAATTGGAATATTTTTTTAAGCTAAACACACACACACACACACACACACATACATATATATAATTGAATCAATTCTTTACTCTAAAATTTAGAATTTTCATCTCAAGAAAATAGTATAAAGTTATGAAAAATCAATTTAAAATTTTTACATCTAGAATTTTTTTTTTTTTTAATATTTTTCTCCCCAAAGTTTTTATACCTTAGAAGCACTTTTCGCTTCAAGTAGTGGAAAGTATTTTTTTAACTTGAGGAAAAGAAATTGAAAATTAATACTTAATTTTTAAAGATTTTTTTTTTTAATTTTAATTTGTAACTTGTTTATAAAAATCAAATTAAAAAAAAAATAGTTCTTATTTTTAGTTAAAAAAAATAGTTTATTTCTTAGATGGAAGAAATTCATATATATAATTTACATGAGAACAGCCAAACCTTAATAAACCAATAGAATCTCTGCAGTTTGTTGTCAATACATTCTCTAGGGATAAATGATAGATTCTACTTTTTATCTGCATGTAAGATATTTAAATAAACTAGGAGTGCTGACACATTTGAGAATATATAGTATATTATCTTGCGGGTTTTAAACCAACAGAAGCTTTCATTAAAAAAGTAGAATCCCATTGTCTGCGACTCTATAGAGGTGGGCGCAAATCATTTATCAGTCTGCGCACCCTTCAAAAGCCAAGAGACATGAATGGACTGGGACTGCATTCAATAAAGGTATTCGCAATACAGAGAACTTACAATATGATCCATAAACTTTATTCTGATTGCAGCACCTTCCAATGTCCGCTTCCCAAAGAGCAAGTGCTTCCCACGGATAGACCGCCCCCTCAGAGGTTCACTCCCATCTGGCTACAAATGCAGATATCATACATTTTTACGCACATAGTACCTTCCGCGACCATGTTCAATTCAAAAATAACCTGTTGGGAAGCCTTCAACCTATCCAACTCAAATACCCAGAAGGCACACACTTACCTCCCCATCAACATAAACAAACTGTGCAAACTAGCCCGTAGATTGAAACTAGCACCTAAACACACAGACTTTCTTCTCAAAATTAACCTTGGTAGCCTCTCCACTGCTATATTTCTTAATAGAAGAGGCTTCTGCATAGATCCCATATGTTGTCTCGGTCTTTCCAGCCCAGAAGATATGGACAATATCCTTCGCTTTTGTCCGGTCTGGCAGGGACTAAGACAAAACTTCCAGAAACACATTGATAATAATGGTCCAGATCTAACATCTCTTGAAGGGGTTTTAAATAGAGGCATTTTCGCTGAAATCAGGCTCACCACCTACATAAACTTTGCCATCTGATTGACCAGATGCAAGGTGATTTTTCAAAAATTACCACTTAACGAAATCAATAACTGCTTTCTCAGCATAATTAAAAATATCCAAGAAACAGACAAGAGAGAGGCCGATCCATACCTGGCCATATTAACATGGGAATTCACAACTGGTCTAAAAAGCACCTCTCCAACCAACCCCTAAATAATTTATATGAAAATATTTATTATGACTTAATATCTTATTATGATTTAATAAAACCCTCCAACCATAACTTGCCAAAACAGGGTTTACTAACAAAGGTATTTCGTTATAGACTAGATGATTAATATTCACCTTGCATCCACAGGTTATATTCTACTGACTTTTGAATCATTTCTTTGTATATACCACCCTGTAACCTCGTCTAGATATTTCTTGTTATTTTTTTATTTATTTTTTTTTTTTTTTGTAATCACTTATAGGTCAAATAAAATTATCTTGAAAGAGTATAGTATAATATATATACACCCTAAGTACATATAACTAATTAGTTATGTAAATTACATCATCGTAGTCAGTGCATAAAATTAATCAGTACAATAATAATAAAAAATAAAAATTCACTTATTTCTATTTATTATTTACATATTATATTGTTGATATTTTATTGATTAAGTATAAGCATTGGATAGAGTGATATATATATAAAACCATTAGAAAACAATTAACACTTAGACCATCCCAATATAGATAACAATCAACAATCTTAAACTGTTGTCAAGGCAACTTTCTTTTAACAATAAAGATGGAATCCTATCTTTATTTATGGTCCCTTATATTTCTATAGATACTAAAGATTGCTATTTAACTACAGAGATTTAAATTATTGATATGCACACAGAAATAATGTAATAAACTTGGAGATGTAATTTCATTCACAGTAATTTATATTTATAAATTACTGCTAGTGTTCCAACATATGATAATTAAAAGTTGTCACTATGCAAGGGGGACACCAAATATAACCAGAATAGTTCTATGGTATATATGCCTGTTTAGTATATATGTCTGCTGATATATATATATATTTTTCAGGGACCCTTCTGCATCAATCTTCCAAATGACAGCGCCATGAAAAATTACCAGACTATGTAGCTCATTTTTTTGTAAAGTGTGTTTTACATATTTGTCAATTATTTGTAATGGTGGAAAAGTTGGAACAATTTGAAATTCTGTTTCCTTTTAAGGAAAGTATCAGGAAAAACAATTGGAATGCTTGAAACATATTACAAGCAAGCTGATGTTGGAAAACACAAGTTTATGAGTAGTTTAATTGAAGTTTCTAATTCATCATGTCCCTAAAAGATGTGGTGAATGAAGTCTGGCATCAAAACAATACTGTTTTTTTATATACAAATAACATTTTTCTCTCAGAAATTTGTTCTAATGGTCAAGTATTTTAACAGCAAGTTCTGAAAGTTTATGTGATGCAGTAAATTGTAAATGGCCCACTTTGTCATAAAGTAAGGGGTGCAAGCTTTATTATGATAAAGCCTGTGCACAAAGCATTGAGTATGAACAATTTTTACTTAAATTCAGTATAACCCAGCTTATCTATCAGCAATATTCACTCAATTCCACTTTGAGTGATTTTTTTCCCCATCTTGAATGAAAATATGCCTAAAAGGCATCACTTTGCATGTGTTTTTGGACTACTTTGAAAAATGAAAAACACATTTAGACTGGTATATTATATCAAATTGGATTAATTTGAAAGAGATGAAATGTATAACATTTAAAAATAAATAATTTTTATTATAAAATTCTGGTTACTTTTGGGTACCCTCTCTTATACATTTAAAAGGTAATTGTCACGTTTTATATTGTATGGTAACTAGATAATTGATATTTCATGTATCGTGATTGGAGCATACATTTTAAAATTTATATACTACTTAAAAAAATTGAGATATTCAAGTGACTATGAAAAGGTATAAGAAAAAGCAAATTTATATTTAATTGCACTAAGCTAGCTTTCAGTGGATTCTCACTAGAATCATAATGCAGAATAAAATCTCACAGTTGAGAATCTGAATATATATAGTGGTGAAGAAATATGTAAATCTGTTCCAGTATTCATATTGTATGTTACATTTCTTTGATAGTGGGATGCAAGAGACTTTACTGTTAATTGAATGCAGGTTCCTTGCAATTACCCATAAATGGAACATATAATTTGCATACTGAGACAAATTTACATATTTTGCCATCACTATATATTTAGATTCTCAACTGTGAGTTTTTTTTCTACACTATGATTTTGGTGAGAATCAGCTAAAGCTTAATGCTATTAAATATAAATTTGGCTTTTCTTACACTTTTTCATATTAACTTTCATATTTCAAGTTTTCGAGTATTATATGAAAAGAATTTAACAGTTGATATTTAAATTTATATACA
Organism: Epiperipatus broadwayi; assembly: GCA_028023455.1. NCBI lineage: Eukaryota > Metazoa > Onychophora > Udeonychophora > Euonychophora > Peripatidae > Epiperipatus > Epiperipatus broadwayi. The sequence goes on along the minus strand of JAQFVV010009367.1, from coordinate 5,067 downwards.
TAATGTTTTGAGATCAATTCATTGCAATTGTTTAAATATTATTGAATAGCCCTCCAGTGTCTGAAAATGACACTACATTAAAAAATGTAGTGTCATTTGCTGATACTAGAGAACTATTCATTTATATTTAACAGTTGCAATAAGTTAATTTCAAAACATTATATATAAATATTTACTACTGTAAATTATTGTTTATTACATAGAAATATATACACACAGTCTCCACTCACTATCCACGATATTGGATTTCAAACTATAGTGTACCCAATATTGTGGATAATAGCAATTCATAATATATCTATATTTAACTCATTGTAAATGTTTGGATATGACTGCTAACGTTAAAAAAAGTATTATTCTATGTAATAAATCAACCGATCGAAAAAAAATAGGAGCCTAGTTCTTTGTACTAATATTAATAATGCTGTGAATCAGAGATTTAGTAGGGTGCAACTGAACATGCTCCGTAGTTTTGATCTTTATATATCTTTTTTTTAAAAAATACTTCACTTTTATTCAGCTGTTAATAATTTTTAGTATATTTAACATATTGATATTCGCGTGTTTTTGTAAGCATGTGTGCGTATTGCATGTTAATATTGAATTTCTGGGGGAACACACAGACATTTTACAGGTAAATGCATATTATATATGCATTATGAACTAAAAAAAAAAAATCTAGAAATTATTATTTTTTTATTAATTTAGAAAATATTGGGTTTTTTAATTAATTTTTTTTTTTGAAACTATAAGATAAATTAAAACACCGATATATATATATCGCGTATTAGATGACTATTGTAGAAATGGTGGTAAATATATGTATGATGACTGGTGTCGGGGGGGGGGGGGATTTATAGAAAAGAATTTAATATGAATTAAAACTTTTTAATTTGTCTCTGAGGAATTAATGTCAACCGGATCAAACTTTAAATATCTATTCCAATCATTTATTTTTTTTTTTTGGACCGCAGCTGTTACTGACATAATTATCCCCATGGCAAATAAATATATAGGGCTATTTATCAACATGCATAAAGCAGTATAGCGAATTGACTTACTTTTTACCTACGTGTTTGAGACCATGGTTTTTTAATATAACGTCATGGGATGCAGAAAGGAATGGATTCATTTGTATGCTGATCTAATTTTATTAGATATTAAATTGAATTTAACTATTGATATACTTGGAAAGGTCAACATTAATAAATTTTAAACGTAACTTAATGTGTATGATTTTCCGTAAAAAAAAAAAAAACTCGGGCATGACTAAATTATCCCCAATAAATGTAAACAAAATTATAATAATTGTTAATCTATATGACCAATTATACTACAAAACTTAACTAATCCATTATATATTATGTCAACATTCCCATATGGTTTGTTATATTTTTTAATTTAAAATCCAAAATACATTGCGTATAATTGTTTTAATTATTTATTTACTTATTAAATCAGTTAAATTATAAACTTAATCTAAGAATAATATTAACAAAAATGTAATTAATTTTGATACATTCTCGGATTTTAGGAGGAAAAAATGGAAATACAATCTATCAAATGAATGAAAATATAAAATGATTTTTAGTTATCAATAAATAAAATTCAATAGAAAGAGACGTTTACAATATTTGAGATTAATATTATAAAATCATAAAAAATATATTATATGTTGGAATGAAAAAATAAATGATTTTTATTTAATAGTTTTTTTTTAAAAGATTACATCTAAATATTCTGTTTTTAATATATATTTATGATGTGAGATAAAATTGTAATTTTAACAACAACAGACTTTTAATGAAAAATATATTTTATTTTAATTGAAAAAGAAGATAAATCATTTTTATAAATTTTATTTAAGGTCTATATCTTATATAAAATTCCTATTTTGTCTCTGTTATCTGAATATTGTCCACAACACTATTTAATTGGTTATTTTAACAAATTACAAAAGACGAATTTGACAGTAATGAAAAAAAAAACTATATTTAACTAATCATAATTTATATTACAAGAATTTTATGCAAGGAAATAATTCCATCCTTTATATTTAATAGTTGTTTTTATTATGAAAAGTATTTTATGTGTAAGAAGTAATTCGTCATTAATAAAAAACACTCAAAAAAAAAATCAGTACAGGTGCTTTCAACTACAGTACAGAACTGAATAGATATAGTACTTATATGATGAAGAAAATGTGATATTTAGTGAGGAAAAATATAGAAGCTATTGTACCAAATTTACATATAGGTTTGGTTAGTATTTGAAGTTGTGTAGTGTAATATAGCATAGTTTATGCTATATATTGCCATTAATAGTGAAACAGACGTTTCATGTACATACTGAAGATTTTCCCTCCATTTTAAAATGGTTATGAGCTGAATGTTTTCCAAATTCAAGTGCAGAAACATAATTAATTTATCAAGAATGATAGTGTTGCTTTCTTGCCTTAGGCAAAGGAAATAAACAAGTTTGTACAAACATGTTGGTCAGCATGGATGAAATAAAAGAGGATATTGAAAAGTACCATGGGAAGTTGGAATGTATAAACTGAGCAATCGATCCATTTACTAATTTAAAAAATGAATTTTATATAAGATTGGGGAGCATGAATTTTGTGAAAAATTTTCAAAACCTTAATCAATGACATTTCTGTTCAAAAGTATTGGACTCGATTTATTAGTTATTGCAAATCCTTATATTTAATTCCTTGAATCACCTGGTGGAAGGTTTTGAAAATACTTAACCTTTCACTTCTTATAAAATCTTTATTTTATATTAAAACTCGATAAATTGGACTTCTCTTTAATTTAATTGTACAAATGAAATATATTCTAAAAAGTTATATTTGAACTTTGCAAGTATTGAAAAAGTCAGCTATAACTAGGAACAAAAAATATAAAATGTCATATAATGATGTGAAATAAAATAATTTTGAGAAAATAAATTATTTTTCAGTTAATTTTTTTGTAAAAATGCAAACAAATGATTGTGGATTTATGATAAATCTATTAAATTCTGCTTTAAAATCTGATACTTGCTTTATAATTATACAATATTTGAAATGATTTTAACACCCTGTTAATTTTGACAGATAATGATATTATGCACATTATAATTTTCATTGTTAATATTACAGTCAAGTTTATTATCTTCTATTTTTAAAAATAAAACATAAATGAATAAAATCACAGTGTATGTGTGTGTTTCTTTTATTTTAAATAATTATCAACCAATTAGCAAGTAAGAATAATTGAGATGTTTAATATGCAAGAAGAAAGTAATTTTTTTATATTCCAAAAATTCTGCATGAAAATGAAACTATGATCTTTTTTCTTTGTGGTTACTGATAGAGTAATGACAGTAAAAGTTAGTAGACTGTTCATGACATCCTGTACATGTCAGATATTTTCCAGAATTAATATATCAATAAAGCCAGGCTACCAAAAACTATATTTTTTTTTTGGGGGGGGGAATCCCACTTTAGAACAATTAGCCACAAAGTTTAAACTGTTTGCTCATTTCAATTAATACCAGCCACAAAAACAGTATTAATAGACATCTGAAGCTGCAGAATTGCTAGGCTATTTCTTAAGTAAGCAAGTCATGGATAAAAAAATGGAAATGAGTATGAAAAAGTTAATATTAACCAAGCTATTTCAAGTTTAATCATCCTAAATGTTTCTATATGCTATGTAACCCTATTATGATCTATTCAGTGTTATTAATTAAATTAATATCTGATAATGGTGGACTAAAGCATTTGGCATAAAAGTCTTTATTTTATCAAATCCAGAAGCATGTCACATACAAACCATATAAAGAAAACATGTTTTTAATATGCCACTCATTGCTCTACATATGATATTCTAGCCAAAACTATCTTACGATGAAATTAGTTTTAATTTTTGGAAAAAATTTGTCTTTGACTAAAACATTAAATATTAAGTAGCAATATTCATTAGAACTTTTCATGTTATGTATAAATTCAGGTATCCATTTTTTTTATTATTGTTATGGTAGCTACTAACTTTACAATTAAATACTCCATTAATATCTTATAATAAAATTTACTGTTACATTTTGATTCACAAGCATGAATCTTATTCTGTCCACAACTTTCACACATCCACTCTAGATAAATAGTCATGATTATGAGTGCTGTTTCAGCATGAAATGTATCATGTGGGGAGGGGTAGTTATCTTTAATTTACCACATATGGGTAAAGAGAAATGAAGTTGGATTTCCTTTATGTGTGAGTATTCAATTAAAAATATATATTAATCTTGAATTAAGATTCACAGTTTATATCTGAGCTAGAGATAATCTCTAGTTTAATAAATGATTAATGATAATTATTATTTTACTTGTCTAGGGTGGACTGTGTTAAAATCGTGGGTAGAGTGAGTTTGACACTTATAAATCAAAATACAATTTACTATTGATAAATACGATTTATATGATGAAGATATATGTAAGAGATGGAGAATTGAGTCACATATGAGTGCTGGTTCAGCACAAAGTGCATCTTGAGTCATTTGTTATTTAATATGTCTTTATTCATGTTTTAAAAAGAATGTGGTGGTGTAGAGATTATTAATTACATCTATAAAATTTATTATCATTATTTAATTACACAGTATTGTAGTTTAAATTTGCTTTTTTTATATATAAATAATTTGTTGCTGTTTATGTTTAAGTTTGACGAGTGGAGGATATTATTTAAAATGCAATTTTGGTTTTTCATGTCATTTAGTGCAAGTAAGTGAAATAAAATTGTAATCCAAAATTATTGAATCAGGCGTTGCATTATGACAGTCATATAAACTTAAGGTTTTAGGTTGAATTGAATAAAGTGAGCTTTTTATAAACTCTCAATATTTAAATATAATGCAAACATAATTTTTACTTTACAGTTTGCACAAATGTGAAAACTGCAAATGTAGACAATATTCTTTTTTTATATGAAATTCCATTTCTAAATAGATATGTTTCTATATGATGGAATGGGAGTAAGTGTTAGTACTACATATGAATAATCTTAGGCATTTGAAATAAAA
>JAQFVV010009366.1:0-13779 GCA_028023455.1 Epiperipatus broadwayi | reverse complement strand
CACACATATATATATAGGTAAAGGTTTACTATAACGGTCTATGGGTGTTTGCCCTCTATTGTTTAAAATTTAAACTAAATTGTTTGAGAATCTTACATGTATGTTATTATATTACAAATAAATTAAAATTTAATCAAATGTAAAAGATAATAATAATAAAAAAACCTTTTGAATGTTGGAGTAATTACACGACATTAATTAAAATAATTACTTTTAAACTGTCTACAACTTAAGAATTTAAAATAAAAAAGTATATGCTACTATCTTACAATTACATGAAAATTTATTCAAATGTAAAAGATAATACTAAAAACATTTACCTTTTTAAATATAATTACATCCTATACAGACTAGGAAGTTGGAGAAAAGAGCGGTATTGCTGTATCTACTCCGGAGGGCAAATTCGTGCAGGTAGGATGAAAACAAAGCTCTGCTAGTGCCAGATTGGAATTTCAGCTTATGCTTTGCTCTCATCCACATGTTTTCAATATTTTGGGTGTGTATGTCTTGGTCTTTGGAATCCATGAAGTTTTCCTGATGGATGACAACCAAATGCAAATACACACCATTGTTGAGACTGCTGATGTTATTGTACGCAGTCCAGCCATCTGAAATAATGTGCGTACCTGGTAAAATGAACCACTGTATCAGGCCCTCCAGTGTATCAGCTGTCCTGTCTGCCACTTCTATCAAGAAGCACTTTCTTGACACTCTCTCTATACTGCCAAATACCCAATGACCTGTCCGTATAGCCCCCTGTGATATTTTCGGTGGAAACAATACGTTTCGTCAATTTCGATGATTAATGGCTCCCCATTGTCATCAAATCCACCGAGAACTGTCGGATTTGTGTCAAAATTTTTGGCACATTCCTCCTGGCAAAAATTTGCCCAGTCAATGATAATTTTTTGCTGACACCAGTCTCATGCACAATGTGTTATTGGGGCAAATTACACACCCAAAAAATACTATGCTTATAATTGTTCCCAGAGGCAGATGACTTTGGAAAAAGAAAGACCCCTTTCTGATTGAGATGCGATGGTGACATATTGTGCATTGCCATCTACACCCATCTAAGCCTGTAGAATACTTTACCAGTGGCGTAGTTCTTCAGAAGGAGTCTTCATGCAAGCCATTTGATGGCCAAATCTGTAGTTTGTATGGAGTCCCATAACTGGCGCAGATTCCATTCTTCTGCCAGAATAGCAGCAATGCTTAAAATTTCACAATCAGGTACTAAGCATGTAGCAGACATCTTTTGTAACTATAAAACTGTACAAGTATGCGTGTAATTCGCGCCATTGAACACATAATGTGTCCTTTTTTTTTTTGCAACATGTGCTATAAATGTAGTTATTTTAAATTCTTAAGTTGTAGACACTTTAAATTCTTAACTTTCAAAGAAATTAAAAGTAATTACTTTAATTAATGTCGTGTAATTAATCCAACATTCAAAAGGTTTTTTTTTTTTTTATCTTTTACATTTGATTAAATTTTAATTTATTTGTATTATAATAACATACATGTAAGATTCTCAAGCAATTTAGTTTAAAATTTAAACAATAGAGGGCAAACAACCATAGACCATTATAGTAAACCTTTACCTATATATATATATATAGAGAGAGGGGGATTCCATCTCTACTAATAAAATGAGGTTGCCTTGACAATGGGTTTGAAATTCTTGATTGTTATCTATATAGGGATTGTATAAGTATTAACTGGTCTCTAATGGTGTTATATATATATATATATGATCACTAGATGGAGCTTTACCAGTATCTCGCTATCAAGCTTTGTTTACATAAACAGAGAGAGATAGAATTCAATATCTCTTTTGTTGTCTCCAACCTTTAGACCATGGTTTCCAGCTAGTTGGCTGATGTCAGTAAAGCTCCATCTAGTGACCATAAAATGCAAGCTAAGAACAAGTTATGAAATTTATAATTTGTTTTGTTTATCATATATATATATAAGACCCACACCAATACAATACTAAGAATCTCAATCCATCTTTAGCTATGATCTAAAATGTTTATATAAAGACTAAAGATTGACATTTGATTGAAGAAGATTGAAATTTATAATTCAAAAAAAGTTAAAATAAACTCCTTTAAACAGCAAATATAGCCTGTTTTGAAGGCATACTAACAAATAGTCAATTTTAACTTTCAAACTCCACTAAAACTACGTATTATATGAAGAAAACTGATTTTTGCCAAGATTAGATTGGTTGCAGCCCATACCTAAACAATACCAAAAATCATATAATCAAATGTATATAATGCTAAACTGGTAATACGATAAATTAGTTAACTACTTCTTAATAAAATTTAAATAAATCTGCCAATTAATTTTACCAAAAACAAACTCATACCAAACAACTATTCAATCAGTTCTTTCAAGGTAATTGTTTCATCATATCAATATTGTTCTCCAGCTAACTGTAAAATCACTTCTGGTATTTCAAGCTAAGGTACTTGCACATTCTTCACCGGCCATTTTTTAGTTAATTATCCATTTTCAGGGATGTTGAAGTATGTTTTTCTCAAAATTATTTTATTGAACATGTTACATTAAATTTAAAAAATATTAAGAAATCAAATATAAATTCATGCTATCTTTGAACAATAATATTTTTCTCTAAAAGCCATTTACAACTTTTAATAATTTTTTTTATGTATATTATAACATACAAACCATTAATTATGTTGTGAAAATTAATTATTTTTCCTAACCCTTTGCAAAATATTAAAATTTGGAATCTATCAACAGAAGAAGACACAGTGAAGTATTTTCAAAATTACAGAATAATAGTGCCTGCACAAAAAGTGTAAGCTAGTGGGCATGATATGAAACTTTATGTGTGAAGATAATGGCAGTGTAATCTCAAAATGTGTTTGAAGCAAGTATTCTTTTATCATGTTTTTTATTTTGTTTATTATAATATTGAATTTTATTTAATTACAATTGTTTGGAGTTTGTGTAATTTATTGTGTTTTTATAATCATATTAAAAAGAAAAATCAATGAAATATTTAATACAATAATCATCTTTAAAAAGCAGCCATATTGCTTGAAACATGATGTCCCTGAAAATGTATAATTAATCAAAAAATGCACAGCAAAGACAGTGAAGGAATTATATGTAAGTACCCAATCTAATGTACAATGACATTTCAGGATAAATATAAAACTCAAAACATATTACATTTTAAAAAGTGCAATAATCATAGTGCATGATTTTAAATATTAAAGCATTTAAACATTACAATTTTATCAGTTTAGAATTATGTGCATGTGGTTTATGAAAGTATATGGTTATGTAATAATAAATAATATAATTGCAAAGCTGTTTCAGTTCTGCCTTAGGCTAATTCACCTTAACATTTAATGGCTTAAATGATCATACCATTATTGTTTTATGTTCTAAAATCTATTCACTCTTGAGTTGGGCATTTATAAAGTGAGATCATTGCCAGTTGAAGTGTGGTATTAATGTCATGAAATAATTGTTTTGGAAGAGCTGATTGCTTTAACATGATGTCAGTGTTACTGGTTGAATGATTGTCTGATTTGTTGAAACTTTGTCAGTTTATATATATATATATATATATATATATATATATATATATATATATATATATCGATAAAAGGAGGTTGCCTTGATAACAGTTTGAAATTGTTGATTGTTATTGATATTGGGATTGTCTAAGTGTTGACTGGTTTTAATCATATATATATATAAAATACAATCAGAATAACGAATTCACAATTCATTTCTTTTTTAAAAATCTATATAAAATTGTAAATTATTTTCTCGCATAAAAACTCGTTCCTTAACTCACTTATTGACTCAGTATTATAGATACCAACATATTTCCCTTAGATGATCTATAAGTTTGAATACCTTGCTGTGAGAATTTAAATTGAGTAATCATTTATGAGCTTGTATATATTTGAAAAAATATGAGAAGTATGCTGCATATTCATTAATCATATATATATAATAAGGGGCTTGAACTAAGACTTCAAAACTTTCCATAGCTATCCAATCCATCTTATACCACTGAAACCCATGACCACATACATGTGAAAAAGATAAATGATCTTCCATATATGTATGAATTTGATAGCTGTGAGGTTTAAAAAGTCTGAGTTCAAACCCCTTAAAATTACATTAAGTTTAGTATAGACAACCCTATGTGTGAGGGGTCAAATTGACTTAAGGTCAGCATGGGAATGTCATTAATACTAACATCATCAAGGGCTCTGAGCATTTCATCCTCGGATTTTCAATGATATGAATGGCTGAAAAATTGGAGAATGGAAAAGATTGAAGCTTTTCCATTAAAGTTTGTAAATTTGCTATCTCAATATAAAAACTGAGCAGTGATTATATATGTGGTGGAGATGGTGATCTGACTGATGAGTGCTATTTCAGCATGAAATATGTATATTGGAGATCATTTATCTTTTTCACATGTGATCATGTGTTTTAGTTGTATAAGATGGATTGGATAGCTGTGGGAAGTATGAAACTCTGAGCTTAAGTTGCTTATAATTGCATTAACTTAGTATAGACAATATACATGTATTTAAATATTATATATATTGTAACCTTCTCAATAGGTACCAGAAATATTGATTATAATTATATAACACTATATCAGTAACAGCTGATTGCATTTTTTAATTAATGACCTAAAACTATGTTTCAAAGCACTTATAGATATAATCTGAAGTGTTTTGGGATATTTAATATTTTTTATTCAGTGAGTATCTTGTCATAGAAATTGTCAGTTTAATTTAGGTTGATTCAAGTTTGTTTTATTTGTCTGCAGAACAGTACTGATAGTTGTTTAGGAAATTCTCTGGTTTATTTGCTTATAATATTTCAATCCATAGTATAAATAATGCATATATGCTTGTGACATATTTCAACTTCATTTTCCATTCATGTACTTCATTGTACTACCAAATATCATGTCTCATAGCAAAATATTTAATTTCATAACCAATAGCTTGGATAACCAGTTTAGTTACATTTTAAATGAATCAATGGATCACTGGACTAGTGGATTATCAAACAGACAAATACATTATTAAATATTTTATTTCCTAAAATAATTATCATTAGTTTTTATTTTGTTACTTTAGAAATACATAATATTTTATTCTTGGTTCAATTAAATATTTTTTTAAAGACAAAATAAGTTTTCTTTCTTTCTTTTTCAAGAAAGAAAGATTCTTGCATATTTTGGAACTAATTAGCTCAGGGCAATGGGCGAGGCAACCCTTTTTTTTAGAGTTGAACTTTTGAGTGACCTTGGATTGATGGGAGAACAGATGCTTGGATAATAATCTGGTATAAAGGGGGAATACTTTTACAAAAAGTTGACTTTGCTTTTCTGATTTCAACAATTCTCTCTCCATAAAAATTTGTTTTAGTACAATTTTGTTTCTACAAGTTAGTTCTACCATGGTCCAAGATTAAAAGTAAAAATTACTATTGATTTTCTGGATGAAAACAGCTCGGAAATTCTACTGAGGAAAATAAGAGATAATATGCAAATGTAAATCACTTCAAAAATAAGGTATATCTCCCTGTTTTTAACTGACTAGTCTAAATTCTAAAATCATCAATTGAGATGTGTATATGTGCCTTTATATTAAATTTTCTTTGCTTAACTTTAAGTTCTAATATTAAAGAAATAATTGAAATGTGTGTTTATATGTCAAATCTATTTTACCTAAATGTTATCTCTAATGTTAAAGAGGTAAATGAAATGTATGTCTACATTATAAGTTTGATTTATCTAAATTTAATCTCTAACATTAAATAAATAACTGGAATGTATGAATTTTATTGATATGCTGGAAAATTTAAGCTGAACTTTTTCATTAAACACTTCAGACTCTTTGGTGATAATTTTTGCTAACAATAAAGGAATAAAGATTAAATGGAAGGATGTGGGTGGATAACTTATTCTAACCTGCTTTATTGTTATTATTGATAAAACATATACCTAACCATTTTGTATCTGGAAATAAGAAATAAAAATGAATGACATATAATTAATGAATTATTGACTTACCTCTAAATGTGCTGATAAATGAATGGGTAGAAGAGCATGAAACTGGATATGAATTCCTTTTATTTTATTGTTCTTGTTTGCATTTGATTCTTTTTATTAAAGTATATTATTAATAAACTCATTTAAATGGATACTGTGAACTGAATAGTTATTGCCCAGTGAATGACTTTGAAAATTTAGAACAAATGCTTAACATGTCTAATGAATTAGATAAATTATTGTTCAACTTATGCAGTATTAGATATTTATTATGTGATATTGCCAGAGGTTTCATGAGCTATTGCTGACAACTTTGAAATGCTCTCTGATTGAATCTAATTAAGCCTGCAGGAAAATGTTATATGTTTATCCATATTTATGATTATACCAATGATCATCATTATTTAGTACATGACTAAGATATGTCATCTACAGACTATAAATGAACTTTCATTACATCCAAGAAAAAGAAACTTTAATGATTATTATTATTTTTGTTAGCATTCGATAGATAGGTAGATTAAAAAGTTGTCTTAAGATTTTTTTTTAATTTTTATTATTTGATTATTTCTCTCCTCAAGAACATCTCAAAGATATAATATGGAGAGATATTATACTGGATAATTAGTATTATTTTAATATAATTTTATTACATACTTATATTTCTATATGTGTGTGCTAGCAATAGAAATATCCATTCACTATTTGGTAGTTAACAGCTCATTTTTTAGAAGTGATAGTTACATAAAATTTATTGTTTATCTTTGCATTTTTAAGAAGTTATAAAGTTTATTTCTTAATAATTATTTTACTACAAATTTAAAGGTTTGTTGTCTATCTCAAACCAGACTTTTGTTTCAATTTGTGGGCTTATGCTAAATATACCAAAGAGTTATTTTGTCTTGTTTATTTAATAATAATTATTATATTTCCAAGTTAAAATGTTATACTTGTCATAAATGAGAGATTTATTCATTATTTCTTTTATTACTTATTAATTAATGTCATTACAGTATTTATTATCAAATGTGATTTGAAATTGTTTATGCATTATTATGCTTATATACCAATCTGTTAGTTAATCCAGTTATATAACATTTGAATTGAAAGTAGAAATAATTTAATTCCCATTGGTTTCAGATGATGAAATGTGCCAAAAAGAAGTGGAAAGGTTAAGGATTTATTTAAGAATGAATTTATTACTTTTTATGGTTAGATTGAAATGTATTCCATGGCTATGCAGAAAGAATTGTTTATGTTATATATTGTATTGTCAGGGATTGAGAAAACTCTCACTTAGTTTATTAAAGTATTCGTCATGAGCGGATTATATATTGCATTGTCAGGGATTGAGACAGCTCTCCCTTAGCTTGTTGAAATATGTCAGGAGTGGATATCCTCCATATTAAGTAATTGTATTTTATGAATTATAGTATGTGAAGCCAAGTACTGTATTTCCCTTATTTTTGGTGATGAGACCATGTCCACACCAGTTTGTTTTAAGCCTCAGAAATTAGCTAGGGAGTTACTGTGTATTGTTATTTAAATGATTAGAGTTATGAAAGTCTTTTTATCCATTATATATTCTATGGAATGTTTTCCCATCATTTATTCATTGCCAAGTGTAAGATAGTTTGCTGATAAGAAAATAAAATAAAGGTAAAATTGATTTTTCTCACAGGACAGCTGAAGTAGAATTAGTGTTAAAGCTTGGTTGACCATTGTCATCATCCGTATTATAACATTGATCCCAATTTCATAAGTAAACCAATTAGATTTAGTTATATTAATTATTTTATAGCAGGTAGCATAATTCAGATGCATGCATAAATATTATTAATTTGGAAGGCATTGGAGAAAATCCATCATTAATGTGTAACTCTGTAATCGTTTCAAATCATATCATATTAATTATTTAGATTTTATACTATCAATTCTCAGAATGTTACATCCTTGTTTTGAATGAGCAAACAAAAGAAAAGAAAGTATGACTAATTAATAGAATCATGTATTTGGTTTGTGAAGGATAGCTAAACCTCTTACTCATAGGTTTAAATCCCTCTCATATTATTTTGATGTGCATTTGAAGTAAAAATGCCAAGAATTTTAGTTTTACATTTTATAATTTTTGTGCCAGTGTTTAACAGAGTTGTATTTTTTATTTAGTATTCAGAATTAATTGATAGCTTGAGTGTATTAGAAATAAAATACAAAAAAAAATTTTATATTTAATTATTCTGGTGTGATGCTTAAATTAGGTTTCCTTTTCCATAAGCATATGAGAATTGACTGGTAATGTATGTATATTTGAAGTAAAATACCAAGAAGTTAATTTCATACTTAGTTATCTTAGTATAGTATTATAACATTTCTGTGTCATAGGTTTATCAAAACTGACTGATAGTTTGAGTATATTTTATAAGTAACATATCAACAACATCCATTTAATATTTTGCTATTTTAGTGCTAGTATTATAATGTTTCCTTTCATAGGCTTATCAAAATGGATTGATAACTGGCATGTGTTAAAATAAAATACAGAAAGCTTATTTTTATGTTATTTGTTTTGATGTAGATTATTTAATCATGGATGTTGGAATTATCCTAAAACATGTATATGCATAAATTATAAAACCAAATGTTTATTTAATTATCTTGTAGTAAATGTTTTATTTATTTAAAACTGTGTTCAAAATTCTTCTTTGACATGCATTCATGTTCTATATTTCCACACATGCACGCACATCTATATATCCAATATGATATGGTTGCACTATCCCATAATTTAATGATGAACATGTCCAGGTCTGATGATGTTGCTTTTCTTGATCTAAACATTACATGAAATGTTTAATTATTTAATGATTATCTGAACTTTTATTACTCAGTTATTATTTAGATGATGAATTGAAATCAAAACACACCCTATTTCTTTCATTATCTATTATTATTTTATTAGGATAATGCTTTTATGATAGTAACTAGTAGTTCTTGGAAAGTATAGATTTAAAATTAAGCTATTCAATAAATTCCCTGATTATTTTAGATTAGATATTAATTCAGTTACTTAGTTTAAATTATGGGACAATTAAAGGTTAAATAGTGTTATATTTTATTTTGTATTTAATTCTAACTTACCATACAGTATAGTTAATCAGCATTACATCTTTATTTTATTGTTTTAATTTTATCACACAGTAGAGATTGCTCAATGCATGTGGATAATGGGAGGAGATAAGATATAGACTATAACTTGTCAACTAAAATGGTAGACCTTTACCAATTCCAATTACTTATAGATGTTTTGTTCCTATTAATTATAATGTTTCCTCTCATACCTAGTATACATTTTACACCTTATAGATATCTGTAGCCCCCGACTGAGCTAAGCTAAGATAGGACTGTACTGTTAGAGTCTCATTAATGATTTTAAAGCAAGATCAGACTAGTAGTTTATTCTATGATCAATAGAATTGGTGCCCCTGGGTATTTGTTGATAGGAAAGGTAGGAGAGGGTTTGGGGGAGGGTTGCAATATATATATATATATATATATATCCTGCAGTGGATTGATAATGGTTGATAATGATGATGATGATGATATATAGTGGATTCATCCATGCATGATTATGATTACAAATAAATCTTCAGAGTATATGTTCTTTAAAAATTCTTCCAAATAGGATAAAGTTTGTATGTGACATTACACTTGTTGATACAAATAGATCTTTTAGTATCCCAATGGCTTCACTGATCTTATATTAATAGACAGTGTCATATCTGGATAGGATCCTAGTATTAGAAAACATCAATATTGTGACATGAATTCATAGCATGAAGTGAGTGCTGATGATGATTAATGTTAATTCACTGTATTAGCATGATCATTCCTTCCAGAATTAATGGGATAATTGCTCATACCCACATAAGAGGTTTTACAAGGGCCATATGAAATTTCATAAATTTTATTAGCCTCAAGAGGGAATGAATATAAGATTGGTTATGATGTGGTTAATTTATTTCTGTAATCTGGGAAAATCTTTGTAGCAATATATATGTATACAATGACTTTATAAACATATTAGACCATAAATAAAGGTGGGTATATATCTTTATCATAATAAGGTGAAGCCTCGATAACTGATTATGATCATTGATTATTATTGACATTGTTTAAGTGTGAATTGTTTTTATGTATATATGTGTGGGTGTTATTTCATAGAAACCTTGGAAATTAGACCAAAAATATAATACATGGTATAACCCAAATAGGACTTTATATTTATCATATAACTATATATATATATATATGTAAAATAAATAAAATATCCGTTAATTAAAAACAATATTGTAATTATAATTGAAATAATATTTTTAATGGTTTACAAACAATTACAAACAATCTTTAAATCTGCAGAAGTACTTTCGGTTACTTTCTAACCTGCCTCAACTGCCATTAATTGTTTGTAAACCGTTAAAAATATTATTTCAATTATAATTACAATATTGTTTTTAATTAATGGATATTTTATTTATTTTACATATATTGAACACAATGGATTCAAGTAATTTTAGAAAACGGTGGATCGTTAAGGAATAGCGGAGACAATGTATATATATATTGTACCAACCTTGAATTGGCACATAATAATTTTGTTTAAAAAAATTATTAAAACAAAAATTATTCGTTAAAAGAAAATGTATTTAAAAGTTGAAGAGTTTTATTACAGTTTGTTTTTGAAAAAGGTAAGAGTCAAATAGTTTTCTATCATTAGTTTCTGAAATAAAAGTTACAATTAATTAATTAGAAGGGGAGAGGGGTTTTTCATTAGAAAAAGTCAAACTAAAAGTTTTAGAAAAGTAAGTAAAGAGTTTTTCTTATTAGTATCCGTTAAAATAAATAGTTAAAAGTCTAAATATATAAATCTCTTTTCATTTGAGTTTATTAGAATAAATTATACATGTGCGTAAATGTAAGCTTGTTAATAAAATATATAATAAATGCGTGTTAAAATCATATTGAAAAAACACATGAAAATAAATATTAAAATGAAAATATATTTAAAACACAGCGGTGGCTACTAATTAAAAATATAATGGCTGCTAATTAAAATACCCAACAACAAGATTAAAAAGGATTAGCTACTAAAGGAATTTCGACAACACATATTTCCGGAGGATATCAAAACAAAAACACTTCGCATATATAAATAGCCAAATTTTTTATCGAACATTCAGTCTAGTCTAGAGATAACAGTGTCTCCAAGAATAATACCAATGAATTAGAATCAAGTCTCCTCAAGAAACTTCAAATCTAACCGGTTAGATATACTCCATTAGAAGCAGCTAACAGCAAGCAATATCCATGTTCCAAAAATCCTAGGTAAAACATTTTCTTATTCTCATTTATATATAGTAGCCATCGCATTTGTAAAAAATTTGTGAATCCTCCAAGAGCCATAATTATATGAACTCTATAGCACATAAAAATGAACTATTAATTTGTGTGTTCTAAATAGGTGTATGTTATATTCTTTAATGCTTTATTGTATGTCAGTGTGTGAATTAAATATATGCGTGATTAAAAATACCAATATTATGTTAGTTAAAAATTTATAAAAGTATTTATATTTAGAATAATTTTTTTTTATGTTAATAAATTGTCTTTAAACTTAAAACTTTATTTGTCATTCAATTCTTTTTACAAATTCCTTTTATCAATCTTTTCATCAATTCTTTTATCAATTCTTTTAACCACTAATTTTGTATAATCTGTTATTGATTACAAGTAGATGAGCTAGTCTGTGGGTATGACTTAGGCATTGAGTTAGTGGTCATTGTTCAAAGTGCGTTGTTTATTCTTCTGAATAAATAGCTGGTGCCTGTGTTTACACAAAACAAAAAAGTGCTTTGAACTTGGTGTTGAACTCAACAGTCGAGAAGAAGTTATGTCCTGGAAATGTGATGCTAGTTATATACATTATAGCTAGTGTTTGGACGTACATACTTTCTGAGTATGTTCTTCTCTGCCTAAGAGACCAGTGTTTCGATCGACTCATATTCGAACCCGATACAATATATATATAACTAAGATTTTCATAGTTATAAGATGAAAATAAAAACGTTTGGGTTATACTATGTATTAGGTTTCTGTGTGAGAAATTATTTCATCTTGCACATAAAGAATCCCATTTAAAGTTTTTAAATTCTTCAGGAAAGTATTCCACCAAAACAGGAAAATTCTTCACTGAATTAAATTTCCAAAAATTTCCACAAAATCACATTTATCATTGTCAAAGTTATGGCTGTAATGGCCACACCTCTGACTTTGATAGTACTTAGGATTAACAACTATGACAGAGACTTCAGAAATATTATCAAATTCATTTACATCCTTTATTTTGCTGGAATATCTTATATAAATGCAATTTATCCACTCTACTTTGAAAACTTTTTAGCAAAAACCTTTTATTGTATATATATGCATAGACAATCTTATGTTTAGACTGCCCTGCAATTTTCTTCAGAGCCACTTTAATTTTAAACGTAGCTCTGAAGAAGACTGCAGGACAGTTGAAACATAAGACTGTCAAAGTAGAATGGATAAATTGCATTTATGACATGGGCTATTGAAATTTTATTTCAAACAAATGTGATAAAATACAGTATATTCCAGTTTTCAGTTTTAATAAATCAGCTGACTAAAAATATATATAAAATACTTTGATTTTCCTATTTTGATTGAACAATCATTAAATATACTTATGAATGAATGTTTTTTAATTCATATACCATTTCATTAGTATTTGAGACATAACAATTCTCCATTACAGCCTTAGCCTTGACAAAAATGAATGGAATTTCAATGAAACCTTGACAATCTAATTCAGCAAAGGGATTTTCTGTTTCAGTTTAGTGAAGGAATTTTCTGTTTCTGTGGATGAAGATTATATTCAGTTAGAAATTTTGAATAGGACTTTTAGTGTGTTGGATGTAATTAAAAAAAACTAATACATGGTATGACACAAAACAATATTTATTTATATATACGTATTCCAAAAACTAAAATTTTGGTTTATTGCATAGATAGATAGATAGATAGGTAGATAGGTAGATAGGTAGATAGATAGATAGATAGATAGATAGATAGATAGATAGATAGATAGATAGATAGATAGATAGACAGACAGACAGACAGACAGACAGACAGACAGACAGACAGACAGACAGACAGACAGACGGATAGACGGATGGACGGATGGACGGATGGACGGATAGGTAGATAGGTAGATAGGTAGATAGGTAGATAGATAGATAGATGGATAGATGGATGGATGGATGGATGGAAGGATGGATAGATGGATAGATGGATAGATAGATGGATAGATGGATAGATGGATAGATAGATAGATAGATAGATAGATAGATAGATAGAGAGATAGATAGAGAGATAAAGAGATAGAGAGATAGATGGATAGATAGATAGATAGATAGATAGATAGATAGATAGATAGAGAGATAGAGAGATAGATATAGATAGATAGATAGAGATAGAGATAGAGAGATAGAGAGAGAGATAGAGAGAGAGAGAGATAGATGAGAGAGAGAGATAGAGAGAGAGAGAGATAGGTAGGTAGGTAGGTAGGTGTATTGATCCAAAATTTAACTTTTAAAAATTAATTACTTTAACTCAATTTACAAATA
>JAQFVV010009365.1:0-13786 GCA_028023455.1 Epiperipatus broadwayi | reverse complement strand
CATTTTTAACAATACTTTCATATATATATATATATATATATATATATATATATATATATATATATATATATATATATATCCACAGATGGCGTCCTACCAAAAACACCTATCAAGCGTATTTTCGTTTACATAAACGTCAGAGTAGTTAGTATTCACTATCTCTAACTATAATTCCACTTTCAGATCATGATTTCAAGCTATTTGCTATCGTCAGTAGAAAGACAGGAATACACGAAACTCTTCCGATCTTAAATACAAACTCTGAGCGTTTATGAAACAATTTCTATTCAGCTTGCAAGCGTGAATTTTTTAGACACGTAATGTCTTCAAACTCAGCATAGCAAACCAGATAGCTATATGGGTCTGATCTCAGTTCAAGATCGGAAGAGCATAGTAGAAGCCTCTGCAATCTATATCATTGCAAGAAAGACCTCAAAGGTACATTTATGATAAACAAAAATGCAAGTTAAAAAAACTTGCTAACGCTTGTATTTATGTCCACAGATGACGTCCTACCAAAAACACTATCAAGCGTATTTTCATTTACATAAACGTCAGAGTAGTTAGTATTCACCATCTTCAACTATAATTCCACTTTAGGATCCAGTGATTTCAAGCTATTTGCTATCGTCAGTGAAAGACAGGAATAAAGAAATCATGATCTGAAAGTGGAATTAATAGTTGAGATAGTGAATACTAACTACTCTGACGTTTATGTAAACGAAAATACGCTTGATAGGTGTTTTTGGTAGGACGCCATCTGTGGACATAAATACAAGCGTTAAAGCGGGTTTTTTAACTTGCATTTTTGTTTATCATAAATGTACCCTTGAGGTCTTTTCTTGCAATGATATAGATTGCAGAGGCTTCTTTACCCAGGGTGATGCTGAACTGAGATCAGACCCATATAGCTATCTGGTTTGCTATGCTGAGTTTGAAGATCATTACGTGTCTAAAAAATTCACGCTTGGCAAGCTGACATAGAAATTGTTATCATAAACGCTCTAGAGTTTGTATTTAGATCTAAGTTTTTATTTCTCTGTCTTTCACTGACTTATAGCAAATAGTTTGAAATCATGATCTGAAAGTGGAATTATAGTTAGAGATAGTGAATACTAACTACTCTGACGTTTTTGCAAACGAAAATACGCTGGATAGGTAGCTTGGTAGGACGCCATCTGTGGACATAACTCATAGTTGTTAGCAAGTTTTTTAACTTGCATTTTTGCTTATCATATATATATAATTACATCACTAACATTATTCTGTCAAATGGGCAGGTCCATAGAGCAGTAACATCATCAATTCATCCATTTTTCCATTTCATTTTTTCCATTTGGTCCAAATTTTCAATTCCGATGTAACTCTTTCTGTCTCTTATCCCATCCAACAATGTCAATATTTTCTGTGCTTTATTCTTATTTCCATTCACCATCTTTTTCTAAAACATCTTTCATTAAACTATATTTTTGTGATACATTCAATCCAATTTCTTTTTCTTTGATTTCCTCAATCAAACTTTTTGTTCATTTACTCTTTTCAAAACTTCTTCATTTGTTACTTTATTCATCCAACTGATTTTTTCCATTCTTCTTTTATATCCACCTCTCAAAGGCTTTCAATCTGGTTTTAACTTTACACTTATTGTTCATGTTTCACAACCATTCATTAGTACACTCCACACATAACATTTAATTATCCTCTTTCTTAATTTTTCTTTTTCAAAGATCCACATAATATTTTTTTTAATAAATGCCTCCTTTGTCAATGCCATTTTTTTTTAACTTCATTTTCACCTTTTTTCATCCTCACAAAATCAACTACTCAAATATCTAAATTCCTTTACCTGTTGAACTATATGGATTTTAATTTGCAGATCTTTTTTGCATTTCTTTTTATTCATAACCATTTAATTTTTTCTAACATTAATCTTCATTCCATATTTCAGATATTCTTTTTCCAATTTATCCAACATATTCTAAAGACACTTTTCATCCCCCACTATAAGAACCATATCATCTGCAAATCTTATGCATTTTATTATTTTATCTCTGTAACATTTGCTCCTCCACAGTTTAAATAATATATATGTTGAATTAAATATTTCTATGGATTGTTATAATAAAAAATAGAAATGAGATTAGACCCATGTAAACAGAGATAATGTTTAACCTTTGATCACTAACAATTACTAACTAATTGACAATTCATGAGGCTAAATAAAATTTCTCATTAATCAATAGTAGCTTTTTTTGTTTAATGTTCAGTAAATGAATCTACATTTTCAACAATTTTCTTTCTGAAGTACATCATTATTAATTTTCAATATACTAGCAGTATCTCTGCAAAATAAGCCTCTTAATTTATTAGTAATTACCTATAATAATTCTGATTTAAAGAAATAAAAAAGAGGGGAAAAGAGCAAAAATAAAGTTGATTGAAGGATGTGACCAAGTTTCAGTTTTCTGACAGAGCACAGTATCAAATTGATAGAACAACCTTAGCCTTTTTTCCAGCAAGGTAACCTGACCCAGTTCAGATGAAGATCTAGATTACATATTTGAAAGCAAAATGCCAGAAAAAAAGGCAAAGTTTTAGCATTATTGCAAGTAAGTTTAATGACCTTATATATATAATATTATCCACCCAAAAGCAATTGAGTATCCTTCTATTAGATTTTGGTTCATTGCCAGTGATAGTTTCTCATTGCTTATCCCAATTGTCATTATTTTGAAATTACATCAAAAATTATAAATTAAATAATATATATAAAAATAAGAATTTCTTACTATTATTGAGCATATAAAAATTAGAATTTTTTATTATTATTAAATAAAATTTGTTTTTATAGTAGTATACATTTAAAACGTTAAAATTTTGAAAATCAACATTTAAGAATAATATTAGAAGAGGGTTAAATTTGATGCTAACATTTCTGATAACAGAATATTATAAACAATTTTAAAAAAAAAAAAAATTGGCAAATAAAAATGTTTAATATTTAATATCATCTATTCTGCTCAGTAGATTTACTTGATAATAAAATAGTCATTTTATTTACTAGCCCATAAAATTAGATTTTTTTTTCTTTTACTATTTTTAAAGTTTTATCTTTTCATTTTCAATTTACTTGACTCACTTTTATTATTTGTGACAATCAGATAGCAAAAAGAAACAATACCAATGCGTTATAAATTATTATTTTTTATTTATACTTAAAAATATTGTTTTAATATGGGTGTAATTAAATAAAAATATTTTTAAAAAAAATATATTTATTAATATTTGAATAGTTAATCAGTAAGCACATCATTTTTCAATGATTACTTGTAGTTGTTTTTCGGATTTCTATAATTTTATTTATAAAATTATTTAGTTAAAACCATTTATATATAGTATATCCCTATTTTTCCATCCCACCCATCCTTAATGTATGATATTATTCTTTCTTTCCCAGGGTTAAAAATAATTTCTATCTATGTTATAATACTCATCAGAAGTTTACAAAATATGTGTATAGTGTTATAACAGTCTAAAAGTTTTTATATTAATGAATAATTATAGTGCAGCTGAATATGATATGGGGAGTATGTTCTGATAAATATTTTCTTCAGTGCAGCCAGTAATCATATAAATGAAATATGATCAAAACTAAACTGGCTATAATATACCAATTAATTTTCTAATCAAGTTTATCATTATAGGTAATCACCAATACTAAACTTATCAAACTTATTACCATATTACAATGAACAAATGCAAATTATCCAGTATAATCCTTTTGGTAGCTTCACATAACTAATGCATAATGTTTGCATCCCAATGCAATAAGCCACTCATTAAGTTTAATATTAATTACTTTAATTGATTGTACTGGACTGAAAATTAATTATTATTTAATAATTGTTAATGATGATAGTATAAATTACAGATAATTTCATTTCTAACTTACAGTAATTTACTATAGGGTACAAAGATTTAGATTTAATAGCATTAATCTGTATTTATAATTATTTCCATGCATTGAACTATAAATAGTCAAATGCAGTAATTATTTAAAATGCTTGATATTTGATTATTACATTAGGATGCAGCACTGGATTCAAAGATAGGTGAAGATTAATGTTGAAGTTATAAAATAAACATTAGTGATGAACTTATGTTTGATTATTTTAGTCTAATATCAAGTTCTGCAACATTAAAGGATTGGATCATTTTAATTGGTGATTTTAATTAGTTGTAATGGTAAACTGTCATAGAATAATTATATATATATATATATATATATATATATATATATATATATATATATATATATATTGTAACCATATATTTTAGCATAAAATATATTAATTGATGTAACTGGTATAAAAAATTTCTCTGTCTTCTTTTGGTGATTTGATTGGCTTGATTTGCACTTTGAACAGATTACTCTCTTATATTGTTTTAATAAATTTAAATTTGCTTCGTTCCATATGCTAATTCATATCAAAATGTTTAACTTTTTAAAAATTTTACAACACATTAAAATTTGGTAAAATATTATAAATAATAATATTTTATTTTTATTTGTTTAAAATGATCTTAAAAATTATTTCTATTGAATTAACAAAAAAACCATTTGTTCAATTAAAATTAATTATTAAAAATAAATACAGTAATTACGTATGCGTCTCAATGTAAAAAAAAGAAAAGAGCGCGAATTTAAGAGGAGATCGTCTGATAATTTGCTTTTGGAGGGAGAGAGAAAAGAAAAGAAATGGTAAGAAGGCAAATGGTGTAAATTTGATAAGCTTATTTTAAAATAGTTAACAAGTAAACTGATTACCACAAATTTGCTATAAACGTAAAAATAAAATCGTGGTATTTAATTATAAGATGAATTGCTAAATTTAAAAGTCTGTTCAAGTCGGCTGGCCAAGTGGATCAAATCGCCGGTAACAATTTTCCAATATTACATTTTTAAAATGTCGGAGCTTCCCAGTTTAAAAGAATTTATTGCAAGAGTTTGGTATGTTTTAAAATGTTTATTGTTTTACAATTTGGAAAAATTAAATAAGTATTTTAATTACAGAAGTTTTATAAATATGAAAATTTGCTTTTTAAAAAAGAAGAAGTTTAAATTAAAGTAAAATGTTAAAGTTATCAACCTAGTTTAATATTTCCATTTCTAATTCTAATAAAAATATAATATTGATTGATATTTAACTTTATAATGCCAGTAATATATTTGATAGTTAATTTGTTTGCCATTTGGATAATAAACAGTCTTCAATAATTGATCAAAGCTATTTTCTAATTTTATCGTCAGTGTGGAATGATTAAATAAATTGCTATAATTGTTATTCCTAGATTTAAGCATGGATAAATAAATATTTAGCATGGATGTGAGAAACTTGGAACATTTTTAATAGAGAAATGTAGAAATTAATAACTTTTGAAAAACATTTTCATTTAAATTCTGCTTGCCATGTTTTGAAATTGTTTCTTATTTATGGAGCCACGTAAATCGTTAATCTAATAGTGATTATGATAACTAACACAAATGGATAAAATTACATGTATGGAATTCAACCATAATTATAGCTATTACTTCGTACATTTATTGTTTGACACTATCGTACATGGATTTCACGGATCATATTTGTCGTTACAAAATGCTATACAATCTAATTTGTGACACACACACCTGCTAAAATTCATATATTGAACTATAAAATGCTATACATTTAAATTATATCACACACACACACCTGTTAGATTTTATGTATTTGATGAATAATTCATTACTTTAATTTTATCGTTATATGAACTTGCATGTGAAGTTCATAAGTTATATTTTATTAAGTTTAAATTAATAGGGGTTGAATAAAATAATTATTCAAGAGAATAGCGCTTGCGAAAAGGGCTTGAAAAGTACTAAATGAATTCATGAGATGTATCAATCTTTGTGGGGTATTTTGTGAGTCTTTCCAGATTTATATTCCTATGCTAATATTACTTATATTGTATTACACATATGTTTTATTTTAAGTAAGATAAGTTAGTACATTAGTTGTCCTGATTAGTGTAACATTTTATTATGCAAGAACCCACATTTGCTAAAGTGTTAGTGTTTTCTGAATGATCAGAGTAACTGAGGAGGATGATTTTGCACTTTAATGTGAAGTAAATAGTAATGTTGTTTTAGAATGTTAAAAGGCATTAATCTGTGCTGGTGGTTAATCCGCAGATTATTTAATTGCCATTTTTTGTATTTTACACTCATTCCAGCGCTGGTGGTTAATCCGCGGAATTGTGTAATTATACGTATTACTTTATGATGGTGTATCAATCCACAAAGCGTTTAGTATTATTTAATTCCTATGTGTAGATGAACGCATCCACAGGAATATGTTTTACTTCATAGATATAAGTTGGGCAAAGTATTTAGTTAATCTGCTAAATCATCTTCTTCCATTTGTAAGTATAATTCATAAGTTAGATCGTCAAATTGTAGCAGGACATTCTATTCAAGTTACTTCATAATAATTAACTGTCGGTTGATTATTATTTACCGGAGTGTAAGTTTACATTTTCATTTTATTTAATGATTACATTATAGCTAAATCCTACAGATATAATATTAGTTATTATATTATTATAATTTTACGGTATGGATTTATTGAATCTGGAAATGATGTTAAATATTTCATGAGTTGATGTGGAATTTAGTATAATTTGCTCAAGATTCATTATATCAAATTGAAATAAGGTATGATTAGGTTTTTAAAACCGTACCTATGATATGTTAGTGAAGAAAGTCGATGGAACTATAATTTATTTATTTTATTTGTTTATTTATGTTTTTTAATTATAACATTGGAATTAATTATTTATTATTCATAAATTTGTAAATAAACGTTGATTTATAATTAAACTTACTGTGCCGTTGCTATGTGTCATTCATAAATCAGAAATCATAAACCTTGGATAGAGCATACATTGAGGTACATACTATCGTCAACATGATATAAGAGTTTAGTGATATTTAGAGAAATCATTTAGATGCTTTCGTCTTTGGTAGTTTATGATATGTAAGGTACAATAAAATCCCATTTACCTTTTCCATCATTTTGGCTTTGCGTAGTTGATTCTAGTATACAATACAAATTGATTGGTAAACCTGTAAACAGATTTGCCAAATAATGATATGATTGAATATATTTACTTAACATTTTAAATTGTCATTTGTCAGTATAAAAGAGTCTCAGTAATATAGTAAACTATAAAAAGGAACCCAAGTATTTATGTTTATTTATTGCAAAGCTTTACCTTGACTAGCATTTGTATTAGAAATCATATAGATGGTTTAAAATTTTCATAATCTTATGTAATTCCACAAATTATGCCATCTTGTACATGGTCGGCCATCGGGTCTCATACAATAAAATCGCAAATTAAGGTTTAAAACATAATAACATTACACTTATAATTTGATTAAAGTATTTTATCATAATACTATGGTAGTTCTTCGCGGTATACCCTGGCTGCGATCAAATTAAATCATAAAAAAGTTTAGGTTAGATCATTAGTTTGGTCTGTGGTAAGTTGCCCTAGATGTTGATTGTGGTCTTTCGTGCATAAAATAGATAGCATGATATGCTTTTGGATACAGCTCTTAATAGCTGACAATGTGTAAATGGGAATTGATCAGTGATAGAAGTTACGATTCTTAGTGCACTTACGTTTCTGTAGTTGGGACCACACAATTTACGGTTACACATTTTGAGTGCCGCAGCGGGTTCGGCACGATGGGTAGTTGAGAGGGCTTAGCGGGTTGGTTACAATATATATACTGTATATCTCATTAAAATCAATCAATACTTAGACAATCTCACTATCAATAACAATCAACAATCTCAATCTATTGTCATGGCAACCTCCTTTTAACAAAATAAAGGTGGAATCTCCCCACCTTTATTTATGGACCAATGTCTTTATAAAGACATTAAAGATTGCAACTTAATCACAGAAATTGAAATTATTACTACAAAGAAGACTAATAAATAGTTAATTATAACATTCAAACTACAATTATGCAAAGACTGATGAAAAAAATCACTTCGCCCCATATTCTGTTTTTATATTCTGTTTCAATTGCAACCAAAATATAATTTATTTTTTGTCAATATTCTGTCTTATAATGTTTATAGACTTTAATTTTGTATTTATATTTAATTAATATAAATGGATGATAAAAATCTTTGCTGCTTATAAACATTACTAAGTAGCATAATCTTAGTCAACATCCTTTAAAATGCATCAAAACATTATTAAGTTATTACATAGATTTTTAAAACAGTCAAAAGTCTTTTTTAAAATCGCTTAGAAAATGATTAGAATTTTTTTTGATAATTTTTGTTATACAACATTATTCACTTTCGTTTTTAAAATGCTTTTTTCCATTAAAATTTTATCATTATTAAAACAAATATTTCCTTTAAAATGATTTATTTAAATAATGTATAGTTTTGCATACTAATATAAATACTCATATAATATTTTATTTTACAGTAGCAAAATCTCCATATTGTAGTGCCACCTAGTGCAAGCCTTAGTTATCAATGGATGCAAGAAGGTTTGTGCATAAAATTCCTATTTAATGCCTACTCATCAAATATTTCCAGATTAGTTTTTAGCTTGTGGCTTTCATCAGTAAAATTCTTGGATTTGAGAGCACTGCAACTACATCTTAGGATTTTTGCATCTATTGTTTACTAAGGCTTCCACTAGACACTACTGTATAGAGAGTTTGTGCATCTGGTGTTAGAAGCAAACGGAGCTAAGTTGAATTTTGATATTTTTAAATTTTTTTTAGTTCTATTTTTCTTTACGTGTGAGATTGATCTTTTGAGAGCAGCAATTATAAAAAATAATTATTGTGAATGAAAGTATAAATTGTGATCGAGAGAGTGAGTTATTTGAAAGATTGAAAATTTTTGTGTTTAACTGTCTGAAAGATTTTCGTTCGCCATTTTAGGGTTAGAAGTTTGTTGTTTTTTTTTTTTTAAAAAAAAGTTGTTCTTGTTGAATGTGTGATAGCATAAGGATATTTATAAAAAAGTTGTATGTAAGATTAATTTGGTTTAGTTACGTTTGTTACTGAAGGTTTTTTGAATTTTAAAATAGGTATTTGTTTTGAGAAGAAAGGCAATGTTTGTTTGGGAGGCCTAACGTTATAGTTTTGATCAGGTTTGGGAAAAAGTAAAAAAAAAGTTTTTATTTTTCTTTATAAGGGTGTTTGAAGAATAGGAGTGGGATTTATAAAAAAGTTGTATGTAAGTTTAATTCGTTTTAGTTAAGTTTGTTACTGAAGGTTTTTTAAATTTTAAAATAGACATTTTTTTTTTAGATAAAAGGCAACATTACACGTGGCTATAGTTTGATCAAGTTTGGGAAAAAGCAAAAAAGTTTTTTATTTTTCTGTATAAGGGTGTTTGAAGAATAGGAGAGATATTATAAAGTCAAATATAGAATAGGTGACTTGAAAAATAAGAATATGGATTGCATTTGTATGGCACAATGTATATACAATCGACAGAAAGGGCTTAGACGAGCAATAGTAGAGTGTACAGTATGTGCTGAGGTGTATTATTTGAAATGTTTAAATAAGAATAAGAAGGATGTAACAGGTTTCTGGATATATCGTTAGTGTGTAAAGGTGATTAAAGAGGTGAGAAAGTGGTTTTTAAGTGTAGGTAGTCTAGAAAGAAAACCAGATGAGAGGGAGCAAAATGTAGTTAAGGAAGATAGGACAGAGTATGGTTTTAGTGGAGTGTCAGGAAATATGGGTGGAGGAAGTAGTAATGCAAGGGAGATGGTTATCCAGAGAATAAATAAGATAGAGGAAGAAGTGAAGGATGTAGAAGAAAAATTAAAATTGTTAGAGACGAAGTGTGAGGAGATAAAGGAATTATTGAGTAGAAATGATAAGGAAGAAATGGATAAGGAGGTCCAGAAAGTGGTAGAAAAGGTTACAGATGGAGTAGAGAAAGTAGACTATGAGACAGTATTGATAGGAGATTCACTAATAAGAGAATGTGGGGATATAATTGCAAGAGAAAATAGAAGCAGGTATGTTAAAGTATGTTTGCCTGGAGCAAAAATTAGGAATGTGACAGATAAAGTAAGAAAGCAAGGTAGTAGAGATGTATATGTAATGGTAGGGACTAATAATTTGTTAGAGCCATCAGAGAAAGTAATGGATGAGTATGTAGAATTGATTAGGAATTTGAGAGAGATTAAAGGAAGAGTAGGAGTAGTGGGACTATTACCAAGATTTGATAAGCGGCATTTGTTAGATAGGGCATGTTCTATAAATGAGAGAGTGAAAAAATTGTGTGAGAGAAATAATATAGTAAAGATGGTTTACACTTAGGAAAAAATTGTGTGAGAGAAATAATATAGTAAAGATGGTTTACACTTAGGAAAACAAAGAAGTGAAGTTTTAGGGAGTCTGATATTTAAAGAATATAATTTGGGAAACTTTTAAAGGGGGATGGGCTTTTAAATTGTAATATTAACAAAAAAAAGAAGAATGGAGGGGATATAAGAAATAAGCAAAAGATTGTTGATTTAGATATAAGTGTAGATGTGGAGAGGGAATGGTTTTGTAAGATTAGTGGTAAGAAAGTTTGTTATAAACGTAATGGAGAAGAAGGAATCAAAAGAATTTATAAAAGAGTAGTTAGGAAAGAAGAAATTGTTAAAATTGGGTTTTTGAATATGCAAGGTGGTAGGAGACCAGAAAAGTGGCTGGAATTAAATAAAGCAATTGAAAATGAAGGGCTTGAGGTATTAGCAGTAGTGGAAACTCATTTAAGAGAAGAAGAACATATTTTGGAAGAGGTAGTATGGCAGGGTATAAACAGAAAAGAAAAAGAAAAAAGGGGTGGTGGTATAGGTGTTATATCAAAAAAATATTTAAATATTGTTAAATGTCAAGAGCATTTGTGGTTTGAAATAAGGTTGGGTAGACAAGAATTGATGGTGGCTGTAGTGTATATTGCCACTGGAGATAGTCAAACTGTAATGGAGTGGAACAATAGTATATATGAATGCCTAGTTAAGGATATACAGAGTTTTAAAGAAAAGGGGAAGAGAATAATGGTTATAGGGGATATGAATGGACATATTGAAGAAATTGATGATGTAGATAATAAAAATGGTCAGTTTTTGAAGGAATTTTGTCAAAGAGTAAATTTGAGCATTGGGAATTTATTAAATGTGTATGAGGGACAATACACATGGTCTAGGAATAATGTATTTCACACAATAGATTATGTATTGGTAGAGAAAGAGGGAATGAATAAAATACGGAAAATTAAGGTGTTTGATAATGAAGAGAGAGTATGTAATAGTGATCATAACTTTATTGTAATAGAAATGGTTAGTAATGTGATGGAGGATAGAAATAAAGGTAGAAATAATAGTGAAAGATGTGGATGGAGAGTGAATGATAGGAATAAGTTGGAAGAGTATAAAATAAAAGTTGAAGGAACCATGGAGCAGTTGGTTGGGGATGAATATAAGGACTGGTGTGGTGAAGTAAAAAAAGTGGCAAATAGGATTTTAGTCAAGAATATGCAGAACAATAAAAGTAATAAAAAATGAGAGTTAGTAAAAGTGTAAAAGATAGGAAAGAAGCATGCAGTGAATATAAGTGTGCTATTAAGAATAAAGAAAATGAAAATGATATTAATGCTAAATGGGGAAAGTACTTAGAAAAGAAGAAGCTAGCTAAAATGGATAATTATAGAGAGAGGATGAAGTTAAATAGTAAATTGTTGAAGGATATTAATAAAAGTGGAAGAGATGGGAGTAAAAAAATTTGGAATTACATTAAAAGGAGAAATGTAGGGGAAAGAGAGATAGTGTTAATAGATGATGAGGGAAGAGAATGTAGCTCTAGAGGTGAACTAGAGAAAAAATCTTAAATAGATATGTAATGTTTATAGGTGAAGATGTTAGATGCAAAGGAATTAGTGGATAGAAAACATGAAAGCAGTTAGTAATGAGAGTATTAGGTTCACAAAAATGAATTGAATGAGGCAGGAAAAAGATTGGAAAGTGGAAAGGCCTGCAATGCCTGGAGAAGAGAGGAAATTAATACCATTCAAAACTTTGTGTATATAATAACTTGTGTGCTATTACTAACAGTTGAATGTAAGCAATAAAGTTTTAATTTTTTTTTTTTCTGAAAAATCAATAATATTTAATGTTGATGATGAAAATAGTCAGACATATAAATAGAATTAAAAATGCCGCCATTACAAATCTAAACGGAAACGTGATGAGATTCTGTTTTAATAATTTTTCTCACTGGATTATAACTTTTGCTTTAGCTATAATAATCTATAATAAAAAAGTTATGATATTGTTAAATATCTGTGAGTTTTTAAAATAATATTATGTTTGCAGTCTTGAATGTGAAAATTTGATTTTATTTAATAAATACAATAAATATTTAAACTTAATATTTCATTTAAATTAAATACAAATCTTTTGAATTTTTTCAACTCATTCGTTCATAATACTTACAGTATCAAATTGTTTTAATAAAAGTTATAAGTACATGTATATGTTTGTTAAAATGAAGATTTTTAAGTAGTTAAACACATATAAAAGGTATATTATCTGGGATTTATTCATGTGGTATTTATTTTACTTTAATCTAATGTTTCAATGGGATTTTCTGCACTTAATAATTCAGTATGTGAGTGAGAAATGTAGTTTTTAAAATTATTATAGAGGGTTAACACGGGAGTAACGTTAAAAAATGAACCATGCATTTTTTATATAATAGTGAGATAGTCGCTTAAGACTGACATTTTAATATGATAAGTTATATAATAATTTTATGGAAATATAATGGAATGAAGATAAATGTTTTATCCTTTTTGAAGGAAAACATTAAAAATATTTTCCAGAAAAACTATCATAAGTAAAAAACTAATGGAAAAGTATTTTTTTTTTTAGAAAAAGCCAATAATATAAAACCCGAATTATATATGGTTATACGTATCTTATAAAATTATATTTAGCAAAACTGATAATTTAAACAATAATGAAAACAGCTATAAATGGATAATAAATAGTAAATTATCCTGAAGAACAACTTATAAAGAAATGGATTATAAACCAGCAATTACTGAAATCATGGAGATAGAACATTTTAATCCAAAAAGACAAAAGTTTTATCTGGATTGTTCGTATCAAATTACCGGGACATGATGCATCATCAAGCCGATAAAGGATTCTATGGAACAGTTTCAAGTTATTATTTTTTAACATTATAATTTTATTATTATTTTAATGGGATCATTGTCTCTGACACTGGAAACCGTGCAACTATTATTCTATAAACTTTCCCCAGAACAGATTGATGATTATTTTATTTAATTTTCCAAGATTTTGAGACGTAATAATTTATTTTTTTATATTATTCATTTTTAAAACTTCGCTTATCACACTGGAAGAGTTACAATGCATGTGCAATATTGGGGCAGTTGTTCATTGTTAAGCAAGAGAAACTGAGCAGAACGCTTGGGTTTTTTAAAAGCTCTTTAGGAGAACATTTTTTTTAAAAAAAAAGAACACCGAGAAAATAAAAACATTTGAACTTTATAAAGAAACCTTCTCAGCTGAAGATATACGTAATTATGATTTTGACTTATTTATTAATTTTTAAAGTGTAATATTGTTTTAATTAGAAGAGTAGGAACATGAACATTAATTTAATACT
>JAQFVV010009364.1:0-13793 GCA_028023455.1 Epiperipatus broadwayi | reverse complement strand
TCTAACCTTTAATCTCGTGCATCTTCACTTCCAGATAGTATATGATATAAAATAAAACGGGTTCTAGCTCGGTTAATAGTTAATAAATAAAATATTCAGCATTAAAATTAAAATGTTTCACTAGCTCAAATTTACAATACGAATAAGGTTCAGTTTATAAAAATAAATTAAATAAATATTTAATATTTTCATGAGACTTGAAGTGAAAATACAGGTGACAAGATAGATTACATTGAGCCAATATCCGACAGGATACTACCTCAATGGCATAAGAACACTATCCCCCTTATTACTATTTTAAATAACAAACTCATAGTATTCTTACGACTTTAATAACTTCTACTCACTAAGATTAAACTAATAATTAAGTCTTAATCTTCTATTTGTAATAATCTAGTTCAAATAAAATAATCTCAGGTTCATAAAGTTTATTCTAAGATAATAAAAATACGGTAGTAAAACATGAGAAGGGATTTTATGTCATAATCTACTACACTGAAACTAATAATAATAAATAACAATAATAATATTCTTCATTGTTTAATTACTGCTGGATATCTTTTCTTTTCGTTATATTTTTATTACCATAATAAAATAATAAAATAATTTTATATAATCTTTTATCTTCATGAATATAATAAATAAATATGTGGTAGTATATGATAATCTGACAAACAAAATATGTGTGGCAACTGATAGCATATAATTTAATATAATATTGTGATAACTGATTTATGACCAATAAAATAATGTAAGATTATGATTATCTAATTATAATGAATACCAATAAAATATTTAAAATTCTTAAAATAATTCTCTATTTATCTTTTGTGCAAAATTATATATTTGTTTCGATTATTATGCATATATCGTGGTTTCATGCAGCGATGTGGAGAAATAAATAACTCGGACACAAAATTTTTGAAATAACAAAATTTAACAAAGTTTATTACTAACAACAAATAAATAAACAATTTATTTACACTATTTACAGTGGATATCCTTATCTCTTTTTTACTTTACAGTTTGATCTACTGGGTTATAAAAAAAATATATATATATATATATTTCAATTATATATCTTTATTTAGATTTAAGACAAAATTAAAAAAAAAAATGTTACTATTTGGTTTCTCATTATGGTTAACTTATTACAAATATATTTATCTACTTTATTAGCAACAGCATTTTATCCTTAATATTATTAAACTATCTTATTTTAAAAATTCATGCTTAGAAAAACATTCCATAGAAAACAAAATTTTATAAATGAGTATGGACTTCTCAAAATATTAAAAAAAATTTCATCTTGCAAAGTCAAAGATGTTACACAAAATATTATCCAAAATTAAGTACTAGATTTTAGTATTTGTCACACAATGTTTACTAATCATAATATATTCTTCTTTAAGCCTTACTTTAGTATGATATAAGTGTAATCATCAATATATTTCTGTTAATCAATAAACAAAAAATATACTATGCATATTGTTTACATAATTTACTTTGTACTATTGTATTTTAAAAATATGCAATACTTATTTTCTCTTAAAAAAAAATAATACTAAAGCTTTTAAAATTATTATCACTTTAAAGAAAATATCTTTGTTTAGATACCTTATTTAAAAAAAATTTATATTTCATTTCCGAAATAAAATTCAAAATATATTCTATGATTCTTTTCTTTCCTTAGGATACTTTGGATCTTCAATTTTAAGTTATAACATTCTGCTCCTTATAAGCAAATAAACTAATCTTATCCAAAAAACGATAGCATAACCTAAGTTCTAAATTATTTATTATTTCTCTTAAATATATCTTACTGAACGATGCTGTTACATGAAATAAAGATAGCGAAAACAGATGCATAGGATTAAGGAAGAAAGCTAGAGTATTACTCTTAACATATCTCAAAATCATGGCACAGTGCGAAGAGGTATGGCATTTACCTGCCTAATATCCTCTAATACAGGGACGATGTTAAAGCTATTTCTTCAGCTTTATTAGAACATCAAATATTTAAAGAAATATAAACACTGTCCAATAAAATGTGTATCAGTCATAGGGCTTTGTTAACTATGCTGATAACCACATAAAGACTAAATATTATTCCCATTCCTTATCATATCCTATTTTAAATATACATCATCTTGGTTTCCTGTTCACTAAGTACTTCCAAGCCACTATCTCAACATTATTTCTCAAGATTTTCCACATCTTACATCGATAAATAACTATCTGCATTTACAAAAACAATAAATAAAATTCATTAATAGTTAAACAATCTTACGATCCCATAAGAAAAGTCGCTTACTTCATTGCTCTGGATGTTTAATCATATACAATCTACTTAGACAATATTTGAATATCCAATCACATGAAAATTTTAAAAGAATCACATAATTATTTGTTATGTTGGATTATATCACTAAAAAAAAAAAAAAAAATCAAAAATTGTCGTATGCATATTTTCAAATCAATCCTATCTCATAATGTTTTTTTAAAATGTATAAAAGTGCGTTTACATTTATAATAATAAAAAAAAAAACTTTTACACTTCATTCTTGCAATTTATGGATGATCTAAAGAAAACAAAAAAAAATATACATTATAAATTATCAATAGTTATAATTATTACCAATAACCTTTATCTAGTCATCGTGTTCAGTAGGCTTTTCTTTATCCACTTGAGCATTGCAGATATAAAAAATTCACATCCATACACTTTATATTAAAATATTTTTAGCTAAATTATTAGATTGTTATATTATAAAATTTTAATGTTAATAAATTAATGTTTTTATGTTTTTCCTAACCTTATATAAAAATTTAGATTTAAACTAGGTTAACAAAATAAAAAAAGAATCAAAACTATAGTTACATATTTTCTTGACGATAGTTCCTGATAAGTCCAAAATGCTTATTATTTTTTCTAGAGTTTTCCAAAATGTTCTTCTCCAAGCGTTAAAGTTTAAAATAAAAATAATTATTAATCCATTTAGTAAAATTTATAGAAAATAATCCTTGGTTTTAGTATTTAAGACGATAATTATTAAATCATAATATTAATTAATCCCGTGAAGCCTCTTAGTCTTCTCTACCAATATTCTCTGTGTATCAGATGCATCAATCCATCTAATTTAACTTTAAAATATTCGATAAACTTTTAAGTACTATTTGTATTTCCATGGATCCATCTTTTTATTCATCTATGTGTTCACTTTTTATCTATGTTTCCTTCTTGATACATTTAAACTTTCGTTTGGTATTTTTTATAAATCTCTTTTAAAATAAAAACTTCAAGTACTTTTGAACAAATCTTTTCCAAGTACATTTTAAATAATTCGAAGAATGGATATTTTAATACCAAAACGCTTCTGTAACATATTTTCCTGGGTTCTTTATTTAATTCTTGAAAAATATTTTTAAAAAATGTTACCTTCAGAAAGGATATAACATTTTATTCCTTTGAATATCATACTATATAAAATAATTCATGCAATATATAATTATCTTATTACCATTTAAAATAAATCTTGGATAGGCTTATAAATAATAATGCATCTCCAATTTTTTCATTAGACTCCGTATGATGTCCGTGCTGTGGTTTTTTTTTATGTACCAAAAAAGTTCTCCAGTTATGCATAAATAAAGCTGTATCAATAAATATTTCAAATATTTTTTCAGTATTACAATTTATATCCATTTTATTTCGTAGTATATCCATTTTTTATTGCGTAGTTTAGGTTAAACTTTTAGATAAAATACGACTGGTAAGTACTTTAAAAAATTAGAAAATCATCTCCACAAAGTTTCTAAATATATAATTTTTTTCTAAAACTTTCTTTTGCAAAAACACTTTAAAATTATCAATTAGTTTTTGCAAAATAAATGATAAGAAAGTACCAAAAAAAAAAAAATTGACTTTCTCCAGTTTCAATACATTATTAATCTCCCCATATAACTTAGTTACGACGATATTTATAGTCTGTAAGAATACCTATTCCTATTGGTTAATTCTTACTTTAGCTTGAGAACAAATTTACATATTTTTAGTTTATAGTAGAATTATATTTCAAAATTAAAAATTATGACATAATGAACTTAAAATATTATTTAAAATATTACTTTTGAATCAATTATTATTTTATTAAAATTATTTAAACATTTAAAATAACTTTTAAAATAACCTTAATAACTTATTCCATTTAGCTATTTTTATTTAAACAAAATATTTAATTTTTATTATATCTGTATTTGTCTTTATTACATTACTTAAAACATTACATACGATAGTTAACTTAATGTTTAATACTATTTACTTTTATGATAGGCAATAATTCTATCCAATTCTATAATATAACTTTTAAAACATTTTAAACTTTGTTATTATTTCAAACAAGCGTGTGTGTGAAAGTATACATTAAAAATCACATGATTATAACTTTGACAGACGATTTTTAATCTATTTCTCTGCCTAGATTTATAAAATTGATACACTTATTATATTATATAAAGTAATTATAAAAAATTTGGAAGAATAATTTTTAAAAATATAGAACTAGATATAATTTTCACCATCATAAAATTTATTTTTAAAATATACTATATTAATTTTGACTATTTAAATATGATTACAAATTTAAACATAGCATTTATTAACTATAAGTTTTAAACTATTAAAATCGAATTTTTTAAATATAATTTTAATTATTTATAGCTGTGTTATTTAATATGGCCAGCTTTTACAACCATATGAAACAATATTTTAAGCTTTATATAACTATTTTCAAATAATTCGCTATAATTTTATATACTACGTATTTTCTTTAGCTTCAAATTGTACTTTACAGATATAATTGACTTACTATAATTAATGTATTAAAAGAACATATTCTAAAATTTAAAATTTTTAGTAATTGACTGTTATAAACTATTACTGACCTATAGAAAAGGGCACAATATATATATATCAAGAATGAAAGGTTTTATGCGGATGGGATTCCAAAATATATATGTAGATATATAAATGACTTCATAATTTATTCGAGGACCATGAGCTGGAATGTTTACCCTTCACATTTAATCACAATATAAATAATAGGCCTAAGTAAAGCCAGAACACCCATTCATTTAATCTTTTTAAAGTTGTAATTATAAATTTATTAAACGCACATTGATTATGTAAGTAATATTTACCGAGGCTGTAACCTCGAGAATATGTGTGTAAAATGCGATAGTAGGGACTTCTACAGGTGTTTAACCACAAGCTACATGCTATTCATTTGCTTTCCTTGAGTTTTCTTTTTGTACTTAAAGTACTTTGCGTGCGGTCTGGTGCATTTGGTAAAGTGTCCGACTTGGGACCGGGCAATAATGCGTATACCCTTTTTTAAATACAACTTTCCCCACTTAATTATTATAAGTGATCAAAACTTATGCAAACAGTTAAATTTAATTAGAGGGATTTGAACTCAGAATTTTTCCGTTCATTCATTGCCGATACTATCTCAAGAAAAATATACATAGCCACATACATGTGAAGAAGATATACAATCCCCAATATTTCGTGCAGAACCAGCATTCATATCTGCTAGGAAATATGGCAACCGTATTTATGCGGCAATCATTATTCTAACTTTGCGAAAACAATAATAAAGTACCCATTCATTAGAATGTTAATGAAGTAACCACTTTCTCTTTCAGATCACGAACAAATATCAGCTCTCATCAAGCGTTGGTGGCCTAGTGGTTAGCTTAGCTGCCTTCCAAGCAGTTGTCCCGGGTTCGCTTCCCGACCGACGCTTTGACATATGAGAGAAAAAAAATCGGCTCTGTTGATAATGGATTAAGAATAGAATGGATTCTTTGTCATCACAGTGCTATTTGTTCTTCTAACCCGAACGGGAAAATTACTCCATTAATCCCATATACCTTACTTACCTTTATATATATAGCAGCCAATCATAAATGAGTATGGGCATTCCAATGCCAAGGAAAGAAATATTTCAGTATTACTTCTAACTTAGCTCTCCAATAGATTCTATTATCTGCCATGTCTTCCCAGTGGCAACAATATTATGCTTCTTTAAAATATCTTTGAGGTAATCCTTATAATGCAGATGGGGTTTACCTCTCCCATGCTCAAGTTCTTGAAACACTCTTTGTTCATGTTATCTATCCCGTCCGACATAGGTATGATTTTACAATAATAGACTCCATACTATCATATCCTGCAAGTTGAAGAACATATTGATTGGTTTTATGAAATTATTCTAATTTAATGTTAATTGATGTAATAATTTATATTGTGGGGGGGGGGGCATAACATTTCATTAAAAAAATTACAATTATCTTTATCTTTGAATGGACCAAGTCTTTACAATATACATATACTTTTCAAATTCAAAAAACTATAAACATCTTATCAAGTTCAAAAATATATCCCATCACTTTGCAATAAAATTTTCACCAACCAATATTCTATCACCATTTAAAGATTACTGGAAAATATTATTAAATTCTTTAAATAACATAAATAAGTTACTTATTTAAAAACAAACAGTAATAAATACAAATACTGGGAAGCATTCGAACCTGTTTACGTAAATTTGCAAGCTAAAATTGATATACTACTGCCAATTAACAATAAATAATTACCAAAATATTTTGATTTTATAATAAAAATAAATATTGAAGTCCTTCCAATTGTAAACTGTTTAAAATACAAAAGATATTATAAATATAGGGGATTTGAACTCAGACATTCTAGCACCCTTCAGCTATCCACACTATCTCATACAGCTGTTACATATGACCACACACATGCAGAAAAGATAAATAATCACCAGTATCCATATTTTGTGCTAAACCAGCACTCATCAGTTGATACAGATTATCACCTCTCATATATATATATATATAAAATCAGTACTCAGTTTATATTAAGATAGCAAATCTTCATACTTTAATGGACAGGCTTCAATCTAGTCCAATCTCCAACTTTTCAGCCATCCATACCATTGTGTATCAGTTGTATGAGATAGTGTGGATAGATGGAGAGTGTTTGAAAATCTGAGTTCAAATCCCCCATATTTACAATGAAGCTCCAGGTATGTGAAGAGTGCCTGTATTTCAAATATTTAAAAGATATTATAAAAACTTAGATGACTTACTCTGTCACTAAGAATCAGAAACAATACATCATTTTCCTTTTCACTTGTCAAAGCCTTGATAACATGTACAAAAACATTCATCATATGATAACACAGAAATATGTAATAATCAAATATCTGTTGGAAATATATAAAAAAGACATTTTCTCTAATATTAGGACCAGTGTATTTATACTCTATACCCTCTTGTGCATTAGATGTAATTTTAGTACAAATAATAATACCAGAAAACATAAATACATAATAATAAATGAGCGAGGAAATATTCAACAAAGAGTTTTAAAAAAATAACAAAAATACAAACATATATTGGCACATGACCCCTGATGAGACTTTGTTCAAATTTGTGACATGATATAGCCAAAAAAGAGAAATTAACATTATTGTGATATCACACAAATTAAATTATATAATCAAACATTTGTAACTGTATAGTACAACTACTATAATTATGTGTAATCACTGACGAAGGCCACAAGCCAGAAACTAATCTGGGGATATTGGATGATTAGGCATTAGATAGGGATTTTATGCACAAGCCTTCTGGGATCCATTGATTACTCTGGTTGGCACAGGGTGGCACTACTGTATGGAGAGTTTTGCCTTGTTTAACCAATATTGTAATCTATATGCAATAAATAAACTTTTTGAAAGATAAATTATATGAGTTAAACACTTTGATTTTTTGGTTCAAAGACAGACCTGTGGAGAAATGAATGATTAAACTGATTCCATTTTCTTTAATGACTATGAATGCTCTCATTTAAAGCAACTGGTTTTGGGTAATGAAGATGCATGGTCTTAAATAGGTACATTTTGAAAATCTATGGAACCCTCACTGTCTCTAGGTGTAGTAATCAGTGTTTGTGGATGTATACAATAATTGTATATTAGATGTGGGGAATGTTTTTTCTGCCGAGGGCCATTTGAGTATTTATAATATCATTCCTGGGCCATACAAAATTATCGACTTAATTAATTTATCCGTAATCATTTGGGGTGGGCAACCTTTTCGACTGGAAGGGCAATTTCAACTTTCCCTTTTTAATGAAGACCATAATTTTTTTGTGAATTAAAAATAAAGTAACATCATTATTATTAATGACTGTTTCATATTTAATGACAATGCTTTAATTCGTCTCGTAATTGTTTTTCAACATATTTATATTCTTGAATTTTTTTTTAATCTTCTGGATAGATTAATTCTACAGCATCTAGGATAATCTTTTATAAACTCTCCTTTAAAAAATGATTTTGAATGTTCTGCTTTTTTTTTTTAATGTAACTTGCCTTTTTTTTCTCATGTGTCATAGCATCAGCCGGGAAGCGAATCCGCTAACCTGGGACAACTGCTTGTAAAGCAGCTGTCGCTGACCTCTCGACCACCAATGCTTGACAATGTAACTTGCTTTAATGGAATTTTCTGACTTATTTGTACTTTTTATAAAACATGTCAATCATTTGATCAAGCATTTTTTCAAATTTTCTCTTAATATTTCTTTCTTGACCAACATTCTAGCTGAAATACTTTCCAGAAATATCAGATATATTGATTTACAATTTCTTTCTTTAAAAAAAAATGCATTGGTCCATTTCTTTTGAAATGCATGATTTTTATATCAATTTTACTAATTTTACTTGAAGTAATCATTTTAATAAATAAAAAAAGTTTATAATTATTAATTTATTTAACGCATGATTACGTAAGTATTATTTGCTAAGGCAATAAACCTCAAGAGTGTGCACTTGAAAATGTGAAGGTAGGGACCTCTACAGGTCTTAACCACAAGCTTACGCTTTGGAAGAAAAGAGGTCCCTACCTTCGCATTTTCAAGCGCACACTCTTGAGGTTTATTGACTTAGTAAAAAAAAGTTTATGCAAAATAATAATAATAAAATGGAGTAAAATTCGAGTTTTATTTTTGCTGATATACATCCCTCTGGAAAAATCACTAGAAAAACAAACAAAATGCCCTCACATTAAATTCATAACTCAGACAGACCATTCACCTCTAATAGAATGAACTAGAAATATAATAAAGGTTGGAGAAAGAAAATAAATACTTTATTTTACTTAACTCTTCTTAATTCAAAATTTGCTCTTTGTGTGTTTAAATAGAAGTTTTGTACAAGGCTGTTATATATATATATTCAAAAAGTGTAAAAGCCAGATTGAGAACTGTTGAGGGCCAAATTTGGTTCTCAGGCCTGGGCCTCCACCCCTGTTATGTATGAACAAAAATGGCATTTATTTTATAGTTTGGTATGCATCTTTATATATAGCAATAATATGGACAATTAAGAAAAGGTTAGATGGACAAAAAAAAAAGACATTAAGCTTTGAAGGAGAATGGAAAAGATAAGTTGGAAGGATAAAGTAAAAAAGTTAAAAATCTTAAATTGAGTAAATGAGAAATTAGTTACTAAAAATAAAAATTAAAACAGCAGGGAAATTGAATTGACATATTTAGAGGTATAGTCATTATCATCATTAACCATTATCAATCCACTGCAGGATGAAGGTCTCTCCAAGTTCAATCCATCTTTAGCTTCTCTTCTCTACATCACCCATGCACACTTTCTTATTTCATCCATCCATCTCACATGTGGTCTCATTCTGGGTCTTTTACAATCTCTTGGAATCCAGTTTATGACTTCAATTGTCCATCTATTACTACCTCTTCTAGCAATATGTCCAGCCCAACTCCACTTCAGTCTTTTAATTTTTTCAATGAGGTCAGTAACACCTGTTTGTTCTCTTATCCATATATTGCATTTTCGATCTCTTCTTGTTACTCCCAATGTACATCTCTCCATACTTTTTTGAGTAGGCTGAAGTCTCTGTATTGCTCTTTTATTAAGTGTCCAAATCTCAGATCCATAAGTAAGATCTGGTAAAACACATTTATTAAAAACTTTCCTTTTCAAACACATAGGCATATTTCCTTTTAGTATCAAGTTATTTCTACCAAAAACATTCCAACTAAGTTTAATTCTATGATTAATTTTATCCATTATGTTTCTATCTGTATTAATAATCTGACCAAGGTATTTGTAGCTGTTAACTTCTTCTAACTCATCATAATCAATCTTTATTTTCATATTTTGAGAAAATCTCTTAAACATTACTTTAGTCTTTTTAACATTTATCTTTAGTCCTACTTTCCTACTTTCATCTGATAACTCCTGAAACATTTCCTGCAGCTCTAAAGCATTATTTGCAAAAACAACTACATCATATGCAAAATTTTAGAGGTATAATAGTTTATATTATGTAAGAAATAAATACTTTCAATATTTCAATACATTTACAATTTATTTTTTATCTGTTTTAATAAAAAAAATCCGTAATACTTCCAATCAGTCATATTCTTTGTTTTAAGATGAATTTTTCTTCTTAATGTATTTTTCCAGAATAGACTGTAGTATTTATTTTGAATATTTTTTGTTATTATTACTAATTTATTTATACAAGTGAAATATTTGTAGTTATATATTGGACTGTTTGTGTCATCTAGTTAAAATTGTTAAATGTTTTTAGAAAAACTAATTTCCATTTATACTTTTAAATGCACTCAAACCAGATGACAATCAATCTATTATGGTGAAACTCTAGCATTCTTATTTACATGCCTTACACAGCATCAATATCTATACAAAAGAGCCTCTGACATACCAGATCTCAGCTGTCTTTTCTTAGAACCCTAAAAGGTGACAGAACACCAATGTATTTCTTCTTTTGAAACCATTCAATACCTAGAAGGAAATGACTCGAAGAGGAAAACAGTGAAGGTTGCTCTCTATATCCAACAATAATGATGCTATCAATTGCAAAGATTCATATTTCCCCATCTCTGAGAAATGAATGCTCTAATCTAAATAATTAG
This sequence comes from Epiperipatus broadwayi, assembly GCA_028023455.1. NCBI lineage: Eukaryota > Metazoa > Onychophora > Udeonychophora > Euonychophora > Peripatidae > Epiperipatus > Epiperipatus broadwayi. Next base: position 2,731 of record JAQFVV010009364.1, on the reverse strand, counting down.
CATTGTAATTTAATATTAATAAGCCAATAAGCTAATGCATATGTGCTTTGTAGATTTAACTATATAAATGAATACTCCCACTTTCCAAACACAAGATAAAGTCTTTGTGAAAAGATAGAATGAATCCATCTATCTTTTTAACCCAAATATTTATGTATGGGCAGATCTTAAGTATTTGGAAATGAGAGTGAAGATGTTAATTGATCACTATAAATTACTTTTTTACTATGTGAATGAATGACGCTTGTGAAATTTCTAAAATTTACGATACGTCATTCTTATTAAATTAAACATATGTAAACAAGACATTTATTTTATATAGCATGATGTTTTATAAACTGTAATATTAATAAGCCAATAAGCTAATGCACATGCACTTTGTAGATTTAACTATATAAATGAATACTCCCACTTTACAAACACGATAAATGTCTTATTTATATATGTTTAATTTAATAAGAATGACGTATCGTAAATTCTAGAAATTTCGCAAGCATCATTCATTCACTTAGTAAAAAAGTAATTTAAAGTGATCAATTAACATCTTCACACTCTCATCTCCTAATACTTAAGATTTGCCCATACATAAACATTTGGATCGAAAAGATAGATGGATTCATTCTATCTTTTCACAAAGACTTTATCATGTGTTTGGAAAGTGGGAATATTCATTTATATAGTTAAATCTACAAAGCGCATGTGCATTAGCTTATTGGCTTATTAATATTACAGTTTATAAAACATCGTGCTATATAAAATAAATGTCTTGTTTACATTGTAATTTAAATAAATTTGAATTCCATCAGCCGCATATACATACACAATAATCTCTCCATTATTTTCCAACGTTATCTTGCTATGAATATGAGAATGTCATAAGTTCTCGAAAGCACTTATCCATATAATTATTATAGAACTAATAAACTTTTCTGTTAATGCATATAAGTGCACATATTACATGTGTTGCATTTTATATATGAGAAGTATAAACTCACTGAGGCAAAATTCTCCATACAGTAGTGTCGCTCATTACAAGCCAGAGTAATCAATGGATGTGGGATAGTGATCATGTGATGTTTAAGAAGTATAAACTGTTAACTCTTTATCACTCTATAATTGTGTTTTACGCACATGTAATGAAGCTATATAATTAATAATCCTAAATTAGCAGTCTGATCGCTTTCAGGAAATCTAAGTTCCCATAATCATAGCTCGTTACTGGCCAATATGGAACAATATTTATTCCAAGTAGCATTGTTACTGGAGTCAAACTAGTGACTTTTCGAAAATGAAAAAATTTCTTTTTTAAAAAAAACATTTAACAGTTTCAGCTAGTCTATGGGAATAGTCCAAAGTTAAACTACAGTTCAAGTGCCACTATCATGAACATTAAAACAATCATAGAGAGATATATGTTTACACAAAATTTCACTCGTACTCTATTAAGGCCCAGTTGCACTTTTTATGTAGGAAAGATTGCAGTATATCATTTAAATAACTGTTATTTCTTTGTTTTTAAATATATCACAAAATAAACTAAAGATATCACGCACAAAAACAATTATATTATAGCGATATGTTAAAATATACACATTTTCGATACCCATAGTAGAACTGTCACTGGTCGGACCAGCAACACCCGAAGAAGATAGGAAAATAATACTCGAAACATGTGTATACTAACCCGTGCGCTATTTGTTAACAGTTGAATGTAATTGGAAAATTTAAATAAAGCTAAATTTTTCTAAAGACTTCACTACTTATTATTATAGATGAGAGGAGTCCAATATATTTGCAATGTATGGTTTGACGCAGTGGTAGAACTTTAGAAGTCAAGGTCCATATATTGCAGCCTAGTTCTGTCACTCCTGAATAGTAAACCATTCATTTATTATTTCTGAGTTTCTAGAAAACTTTGGTGCAGTGATAGGATACGAGATTCTGGAGTTCAAATGTCACACCTCAGTCTTGGCATTTCTAGTGTTTGAACTTCATACGAAGTCCCAAGAAATATATCACAGAATATTTATTATTGATATCTTTTAAAATAATTGTTGTTCTTTTAATATACTTTTTTTTCTCGATTTTATGAAGGGTATATTGGAAGGTTATAATAAAAGTTAAAAAAAGAAAACGTCATTTAGTTTTAGGACAAGTGATAGTTATGTTATTTTAAAGAAATGGAAGGTTATAATAAAAGTTAAAAAAAGAGAACGTTAGTTAGTCTTAGGACAAGTGATAGTTATATTATTTTAAAGAAATGCAAATCATAGGAATCCATAGAACATGTGATCTGTTGTCTTTTAGCAGGTAATCAAAGATATGTATATAGTAATAAGTCACAAAGTGCCTGTCCATTAAAGTATGAAGATTGGCTATCTTAATATATATTTGAGCACTTATAGCATATATGTGTAGAGATGGTAATCTGGACCAACTGATGATTGCTGGTTTAGCATGAAATACGTATATTGGTGATTATTTATCTTTTCAGCATATATGTGTTCAAATGTATCAATGTTATGAGATAGAGTGGAGAGTGGTGGGTGGTGTGAAAGTCTGTGCTCATATACCCTATATATTGCATATATAGACACAGGTATGTAGTAAGCCTGTGTTTTAGTTATTATATAATAATAGGAAAATTAAAAAAATAACATTTCAGAAAGAATTTTGTTGTTTGATGTAAACATTCCAGTAATATATGCGTATATATAAAATTTCTGTTTCA
>JAQFVV010009363.1:0-13797 GCA_028023455.1 Epiperipatus broadwayi | reverse complement strand
CACTTTTTCTAAGTAATCTAATACCCCTTTACTAACCCATAACATATCATTGCCATATGTTAACCCTGCTACTGCAACTCCCTTCCATATAATTCTAACTACATCATATTTTATTATATGAAAATACTGTTAATTTCTTTATCAATCCCTTTCTTTTCTTTGCTTCATTTATCAATTTTTTCTCCCATTCATCAAGCAATTTTTCTGATTACTTAAGATGATTCCCAAACAACTATATCTATTCAGCACACTTAACTTTATATCCCCCAATAAAAATCCTTCATATTCTCTTTCCCAGTATTAACCATCATTATTTTTCTTCACTAAATTTAATGCCCATCTCATTACCCACCCTTGCACATGTCCTCAGCATAACTTCCATATCTTCTCTTCTTTCTGCACACAAAAAGACATCACAAAAAAAAAACCTGGCAAAGTATATACTCCCTTGCCACCTATTAACGTTATCTTTATCCCTCTTCCTAGTCTTTCTATTGCTCTCTCCATTTCGCTCAAATACAATAAAAACAAAATAGCTGACATAGGGCATCCTTGCCTTAGTCCCATCCCATTTTTAACTTTAACTGATTCTATATCCCCTAATTGATATGTATAGTAATCATTTTCATATAATTTCTTTATAATATCCACTAAAGCTTCATCCATTCCCAAATTTTCTAAACTTACCCATAATCTATTTCTATTTATTCTATCATATGCCTTCTCTATATCTATAAAACTCATATATAACTGTTTACCTGAATTCCTAATCATATCCATAAGTTGTGTAACTACAAATAAACTATCTTCTACACGCCTATCTGATGCAAAACCTCCTTGCATTCCCCCCCACTACATTATTTTCTTCCATCCATTTTGCAACTCTTCCAGCCACCATGAGGTTTACCACTATCAGTCTATAATTGTTTAACTTTCTATATCCTTACCCTTTCCTTTAAATAATGATCTTATTCTTGTATTACTCCAACTATCCGGAAAAACTCTTCTGTGCCATCTTATTAAAACATGACAATAGCTTTACTTTTGCCCTATGCCCTAAATTCATTACCATCTCTGCTGCCCATCCATGTAAACCACTTGCCTTTCCACTTTTCAATTTCTTCCCTGCCTCATTCAGTTCATTTTCTGTAAACCTAGTATTCCCATTACTATATGCTTTCATATTTTCTATCACTCTGTCTTCATATCTAACATCTTTTCTATATCCATTTAAGATTCTCTTTAATTTTTCTCTAGAGCTACACTCCATTCCCTCATCATCTAGTAATACTATCTCTCCCGTACATTTCTCCTTTTAATGTAATTCCAAAATTTTTTATTCCCATCTCTTCCACTTTTATTAATATCCTCCAACAATTTACTATTCAATTTCATTCTCTCTATATAATTATCTATTTTAACCAACTTCTTCTTTTCTAGGTACTTTTCCCATTTAGCATTAATATCTTTTTCACTTTCTTTATTCTTAATAGCACCCTTATATTCTCTGCATGCTTTCCCCCTCTTTTTTACACTTTTACTAACTCATTTCTTTATTACTTTTATTCTTCTGAATATTCTCTAAAACCCTATTTGCCACTTTTTCCATTTCATCACACCAGTCCTTATCATCCCCAACCAACTGTTCCATGGTTTCTACAACTTGTATTTTATATTCTTCCAACTTATTCTTATCATTCATTCTCCATCCACATCTTTCACTAGTTTCTACTTTTATTTCTATTCTCCATGAAGTTATAATCACTATTACATACTCTCTCTTCATTATCAAACACCTTAATTTTCTGTACTTTATTCATTCTCTCTTTTTCTACCAATACATAATGTATTGTGTGAAATATATTATTTCTAGACCATGTGTATTGTCCCTCATAAATATTTGATAAATTTCCAATGCTCAAATTCACTCTCTCACAAAATTTCTTCAAAAGCTGTCCATTCTTATTATCTACATCATCAATTTCTTCAATATATCCATTCATACTCTCTGTAACCATTATTCTCTTCCCCTTTTCTTTAAAACTCTGTATATCCTTAATTAGGCATTCATATATGCTACTGTTCCACTACATTATAGTTTGACTATCTCCAGTGGCTATATAAACTACACCCACCATTCATTCTTGTCTTCTCAACCTTATTTCAAACCACAGATGTTCTTGACATTTAACAGTATTTAAATATTTTTTTGATATAACACCTATATCACCACCCCTTTTTTCTTTTTCTTTTCTATTTACACCCTGCCATACCAAATTTTCCATAATAGGTTCTTCTTCTCTTAGATGTGTTTCCACTACTGCTAATATTTAATACCTCAAGCTCTTCACTTTCAATTGCTTTATTTAATTTCAGCCACTTTTCTGGTCTCCTACCACCTTGCTTATTCAAATACCCAATTTTAACAATTTCTTCTTTCCTAACTACTTTTTTATAAATTCTTTTGATTCTTTTTTCTCCATTATGTTTATGAATAACTTTGTTACCATTAATTTTACAGACCCATTCTCTCTCTACATCTACACATATCTAAATCAATTACCTGTTGCTTATTTCTTACATCCCATTGATTCTTCTTTTTGATAAAACTACAATTTAAAACCTCACCCCCCCCCCCTATAAAGTTCCCGAATTATATTCTTTATAAAGCAGACTCCCTAAAACTTCACTTCCTTGTTTTCCTAAATGCAATCTATATAACTCTCTCTTTCCAATAAATCAATCCCATACACCAACAAACATAACATCATTTCTCTCACACAATTTTTTTCAATCTCTCATTCATAGAACATCTAACAAAGACTTCTTGTCAAATCTTGGTAATAATCCAACTACCCCTACTCTTCCTTTAATCTTACTCAAATTCCTAATCAATTCTAAGTACTCATCCATTACTCTCTCTCTCTGATGGTTCTGACAAATTATTAGTCCCTACCATAAAACATACACATCTCTACTACCTTGCTTTGTTACTTTATCTGTCACATCCCTAATTCTACATACCTTCTTCTATTTTCCCTTGCAATTATATTACCACATTCTCTAATTAGTGAATCTCCAATCGATACTGTCTCACTGTCTACTTTCTTTGCTCCATCCATAGCATTTTCTACCACCTTCTGGACCTTCTTATCTACTTCTTCCTTATCATTCCTACTCAATAATTCCTTTATCTGCTCATACTTCGTCCCTAACGATTTTAATTTTGCTTCTACATCCTTCACTTCTTCCTCTATCTTACTTATTCTTTGGCTAACCATCTCCATTGTACTACTAATTTCTCCACCCATATCTCCTGACATTCCACTAAAACCATACTCTGTCCTATTTTCCTCAACTAGATTTTGCTCCCTTCCCCCTGACTTTCTCTTTACATTATCTACACTTAGAAACTACCTTCTCACCTCTTTTATCACATTTACACCCTATCTACAAAACCATAAACCTGTTACATCCTTCCTAGTCTTATTCAAACATTTCAAATGATAAACCTCATCATACACGGTACCCTCGACTAGAGCACATCTTCTGCCAATTATATATGCATTGTGGAACACAAATGCAATTCATATTCCTTATTTTCCAAGCCACCTATTCTATATTTGACTTTATAGTACCTCTTCTACTCTTCAAACCCCCTTACCCGGAAGGATAAAAACTTTCTTTCAAAACTGATCAATCTATAACCATGTGTTTCCCAACCTTAGGCGTTCAAAATGTTATCTTTTTTCTCAAAAAAAAAAACCCCACAAAACCACCATTCTTAAAATTAACAAAAAAAATCTTTAGTAGCAAATCTCACTAAAAACAATTAATCTTACATATAACTTTGTTATAAATATCTTTACACTAACACATTCAACAAAATAACTTTTTTTTAAGCTTCCATATATTAAATGGCAAACAAAAAACTTTCTAGCAATTAAAAAAAAATTTTTCAATCTTCAAATTTCAATTAACTCACTCTCTTGATCACAATTTACACTTTCATACACAATAATCAGTCTTTATAATGATGCTCTCAGATGATTAATCATATACGCATGAAACAAATAGTAACAATATACAGTATTATAAATTGAATACTTAGCTTTGCTCTTCGTCAGGTATATGTATCGTATATTTTAAACATTATTAGCAGTTCCCTCTTTCTATTTTTTATATAACTAAATTCTTAAAATTTTATTTTATATCAAAATTTCTTCCAGGCCCAAATGTCTATTCAAAACTGGCTTAATATTATTAATATAAACTGTAAAAGAGGGTGGTAAATAAAGTATTGTGTAACAGTAGTAAAGTGCATGGATGATTTAGTATTATATGGTATACATTTGGCAATGCAATAAGAAAGAGTAGTTATTATTTATATTATTTTTTACATTTTAATTTATCTACTTTTATGTTTGAAATATCTGAATTATATTTAAAACTTACAGTAATTATTTATTTAGTGTATGTCTTAACTATTAATAAAATATAAAGGAACATTTAGAAATTTCAACAAGGAGACCAATTCATTAGTGATTTTATTTAATGTAATTCTGCCATTCTATCAATAGAGTTGACAATCATTAGCTATGTGTTTCATGGCTTGCATCTGACTACTGTCAAAAAAGATCAAAGACTATTAAATTTCATTTATGAGAACAGGTGAGCACATCAATTATGGATTGTCCTGAAATTATTAATGAGACTCCAATAATATAAAGATTTAACCCAGATGACTTTATGGTTGGATCTGGAAAAAGAAATTTCTTTGAAATGACATAAATTCATTTTTTTATGCCATAATTCTTTGATTATTTGAAATAATTCTTGGTTGTATATCTAGAAAGGGAATCTTAATTTGAAAAAAGTCTTGGGTGATAAAATGGTATTGTATTTTTATACAATACCAGGCCGCTTGATGGCATTATATACAGTTTAATACACATAAATATAACTGTTACCTGGCTGGCCTTTCTGGTATTATATTTATATCAAAAAAAAATCTAAATTAATTTATCTACTTATTTTTTATTAAAAACGAACAAGTTGCTTTTTTTTTTTTTTTTTAATGACATGCTTTTATTTTAATAACGTTACCATGCCGGACTTTTTTTTTGTCTTTATTGTCCAATTTCAAGTATTATTTTGAGATTAATTAAAAAAAAAATATATGTATACATTAATTGCTGTACTTCTTTTGGATTGAAAACAAAGTATAAATTAATTTATCTACTTATTTTTTATTGGAAATGAACAAGTTGCCACTTTGGGTTTTTGCCTTTAAAAACATGCTTTTATTTTAACAACCTTACCATGCCGGACTTTATTGTCCGATTTCAGGTATTATTTTGAGATTACAACACAAAATATATATATATCAATTAATTGCTGTACTTATTTTTGATTGAAAACAAACAAGTTCTTTTGGACAACAACTTGTGAAAGACGGTATCGGCAAGTACATCAAAGTGTGGGGAGGGGGAATGATGGTTTAGCCGATCATATCAAACGCATTGACCTGAAACAACTTGTGAAATATGCGTCAGGAAGAGATAATATGTCAATGTGTAGTGCTGGAATGTGCATGGGGGGAGGGGCGATGGTTTTGACAATCCTTCGGATCATACAAAATATGCAGTAGTCTAAGCAAACCAACCTTATGATTTCCAAAACGAGCTGCAAACTCAGCCATTTTATTTGTCCAGTATGTGTTCTCACGCAAATGTGAATTTTCGCATGAGTTCTGTGCAATGGTGCTTGTCCTTACCCTTTTCTAATTATTAAAAACCTTGCAAGTTGTGTATGGAAGCACGGTGATGGGTTTAAAATTATTATTATGTAATACTATGTCAAGTAGGGTGTAATATCATTATTTGGAATGTACATTTCAACAGTTATGACCAGTTGATTTCTATACACCCTCACATGATACAGTAGCAATCTGTGAAGTGTGCACATTTGCATAGTTTCACGAAGCACATCAGCGGGCCATAATATTGGTATGCAACAACATCTAGGCCTGCAATGGCTAATATGAACAGAACTGTTCTATAGGCCGTAAGTTTGCCATGTAAACGGCATTTTTATGTTTTTTTTGCACATAAAAAGCACCATCAAACGGGTGGTATTGTCTAAAAATAGAGTACCGATAAAATTATATAGATTTACCTATTTAATAGCTTTTTATAAATTTACTGTAAGGCAATATCTCTTCTGATTTTATGGAATATATATATATATCCCAACTATTTAAAAAAAAAAGCTATATTCAGATTGTGAGATGTTCCTTTATTGCTTAGATATTTTATTTAGCTAACACTAACAGTTAAGTTGTACTTTATGTGTATAGTATTTCAGTAAGTCTATATTTTGTCTATACAGTAGTCCATTATATTGATGGCATATGAGTCTAAACAACAACATGAATACCAAAATATGTGAATAATAGTAAAACATGATTTTAATATACTTATATATTATAGGTGTATATATACAATGAAAATGCACACAAGACATATATATATATAGGTGTTTGTACATATGTATATATATTAGGAACAAAAAAATTATAGAAAGTTAAAATTTCTTTTCATTTACTATATTTTCCAAATGCATAAATCATTTGTAATCATTTTGTTGTTTCTATTTTCTTTGGTCTCTTGAAAAATGATGAATCAAGAATTTACTATTGGATTTCTTTGTATGTAGAGTCAAATAACTTTTTTTAAAAGACTAGACATTATTTATTTGTTTATTGTTATTTTTTGCTTATTTAAACTACTTATAATATTTTTTCTATCTATTCATTTTTAAATATATCTCACAATATCAATAATTGTAATTCTTGAATCATTATTGTAATTGTTTCTCTTATATTTCAATTGGCAATTTTATCTCTTTTTTTTTTCACTTTTGGTAATTATAATGTAAGAATATTTGTGGGTGTTTTGTATACTAATATTATTAGACAGGTTCAATTAGTAAGCCGATTTAAAAGTAATCTTTAATTTATATATATACATGCGTGTTATTTTTTATCCTCTCAATATGTTTTATCAGATTTACAAGTAGTAAATACATATATTTATTAATTACTCCCCCTCTTAATTACTAGACACTGTAATACATTTGTTTTTAAGAATGTATTAAATCTGTGTCAATAGATATTAAATTATCTAAAATATATATATAGTTTTGAGACTGTTGGAGAAATAAAGAAAAATAAATCAACATTTACTAGTAGTTAGTATTTGAATCCAGCTATCAGTATGTATTCAAAGTCATTAGAATTAAATAAAAATATCAGAACAAGTATTTGGAAAGTTAGAATATGAATAAACTTGAAATGATGGTAAATTGATTATCAGAGAGATACAAGACAGAATAGTTGTGGAAAAAAGACTAGTGTAAGAATTTATTTATTTTCTGAGAGGAGTGGGGGAAGTAAAATAGATATTATTAGAATAGATACTAAGACTAAAATACACAAAAGTTGCAAAAATAGACCTTCTAAGAATACAAGATTGGTAGTAATTCCAAACAGATTGAATAAATAATTGTTCAGATAATCATTTTTATGATCCCTACTTTTCCTGCATTTTTTAAAAAATGTAGCTTTCTTTGTTATCTATGTTGTACGAATATAATTACAATATTTTTTTCTTACTGTAAATGGATCATTAACTTTTAAACACAAAATTCATTAAACTGTATATTTTTAATAAATTTTTCAGAGAATAAAATAAGAACTGTGAATTAAAATGTGAATATATTTTTGCATCAAGTAAACTGAAGTAATATTGAGAAAAATCTTTGTAGAAAACAATTTTTAAAAATCTTTACATATACAAATATGATAATTACTTTAAAAGGCTTCAACTTTATAGTGCCCGTTTCGATACTATGTTCGGTAAACTTATTCACAAATAATGCACTTGCCGTTTTCTTTGCACATTGCTGAAGTGCTGTGTGATGTTTTCTGGTCACCGACACACATATTAGCAAATGTTTCTGATGAAATATAAGCTGACAATAACATCATTTAAGCATTCTACCAAATATTCTTATGGTGCCATCTCTAGATTGCAAGTCACAGGTTTACCATAGTCAGTTTAGTATATTATTAAGAGTACGGGATTACCTTTTAAAGAGAATTAAAAACTGATATAAGAATGAAAAACAGTTATTGATAAATGGAAAGAGGATATTAAGAAAAAAAATTCCAAATTTATAGAATACAAAAATAAGTACAGATAAAAGATGAATAAAAAAAGAAGATTTCTAATCAAAAATGGTAATTAGTTAAAAGAAGTAGCAGTATTGATAGTAGGTTATGATAGAATTATAAAAAACAAATAATTTAAAATACAAGATGTTCCAAACATAGTTATAATAATAATTGTTAAAAAGGGTATTTTTGAGATCAGGAACAAATATGAGTTAACAAAATGTCTCCATAGGTTTTAAAGTGATATACACTATTTCATAGAAAACATGGTAAAACATTTTGAATTATTTCTTAAATAAAATATGATTTTAAAGAGCAGCTACAATTTTTCTACAATGTTCTTTAAATTTAAAAACAGTCCAAAAAAAAATCTAATAATAGTAGACTAGTAAATGTCTGGCCTATCGCTAATCTAATGATGAGAAAATGATTGGTAAGATAATTCTGAACAATTATTACATAATGCATCATCTTACAATATTAAAAATATTTAATTAAGATAAGGTTTAAGCACAATTTTTATTCACTATTAATATTTTTTTAAAAAATCAAAAGTATCATCTTCTTTTTTGAAACCAGACTGCTTAAAAATTATGTTGCGCATAATTTTTGAGATAAAATCTGCTGATAGCAATTTGATTTCAAATTTGAAACCACCCTAAAAATATCTATTATGTTTTCAAGATTCACTTCAGAGCTACTATTGTAAACTTGAGAAATCAGATAATAGTAAGCACATTTAGCCAGGATGGCGGACACCATCACAATACAATGCTATTTTCTCTACTTACTTTTAGAAGTAGTTTTCTTCATTCTACGTCAAATCCATTTGTTATAAGATTGAAGAATTAATATTGTACCGGTAAAGTAAAATTTACAAAGTTAAAATAATCACTCTGTTTTCCTTTCTATCACCAAGGGCACCCTTAGGCCACTGTTGATCTACAAAATTTAATTTATAGTGATCCAAAAGGTTAATGATAATGGATGCTACCAGCTAGACTCAGGGAGAGAAAGAGATCTTTAACATTGTTCAGACAATTGAGGAAAGAACACAGAGACAAAAGTCAGCCACAAGCAATTATTATAATTATTAATACTTTATTAAATTCCAAAATATAAAAGTTTGACTAGAATTCCTCCACCTGGTTTATCAGAGAAGAGAATGTAAGTGAACATTGTCGCATTGAACACTTTGTCAGATAAGTTCATTTTCTCACTTAAGAATTAACGGGATTTATGATTTCTTCCTGCCAGTGATCTATCTAAACAAATTCCCGTTTCCTTTATTTAGAGATTTCAAAAGAAAATGATCTTGTATGGAAATCAATGAACAGTGCAGAGCGAGCTTTCTCTAAACCCCAATAAAACATTGGGACATAATAGAGATGCCATATGCCTGCAAACATTCATAGAAAATAAAATCTCTATGGTTTAAGAAAAACAGAACAATACAACCAATAAATCGTTAGCCAAAAGATTTATGGTCTACAGTAAACACAGGCACACGTTAACTAAACTAATTTCAACTAAAATAGGGAACAGGTGAGTTAAAAAGAAAATAAATAGTATCTGCCAAAGCCTTTATCAATTCATAATAATAACAAATAAATAAACAGAGTATAAAATAAAAATGTACAATACACTCCCGGACAAATAAATTTAAAAAATAAAATCTTAAAACTAAGATTCTAATATATATAATAAAAAAATATTTCTAAAGTAATTAATGATATTTAAATGATTATACATAATTTATTGTGGGTGTATATTTCTTTTTATATTAAGCTGAGACTAAGTAAAAGATTTAGACTAAGAGATTTTAAGCCCTGGTTATAATATGAAAATGTTCATTTACTTTTGAGGCATAATGTTCTGTCCGGCTGATTTCTTCCACTGGAGTGCGCACAGTTCAAGTCTATCTAAAGTTCATTACAAAGGGTTTTGATTTCCATTTATCTGATCAGGAATATGAAGGCAATCTTTAGGATCAGTTCCAGATTAGGCTTTTAGGTCATGTTCATGATGTTACAATTATGGAGCTCCGAGGTTCATCTTTGGATTGGTTTAGAACTGCATACTTTTAGAAAAATTTCTCATGGCATATAGTTTTGGCATGGCAAATGGATGGTCACTATTAGCACGACAAATAGTAGTTAGTAGTTTACCATTCGCAAAAATATAACATCAGCAGTTGTAATATAAGACACAATTAGCAATTGTCAGAATATAAGGCATCTGTGATGAGTAAATATAAAAGTTAGAATCTCCCAATCAAAAACATGCTTTTATATAAAATTGTTATCTCCCACCTAATCTTGATTAAAAGGTTTTGACCAGAGTAAATCTCTATCTCCCACTTAATCTTAATTAAAAACAAAATCCAACCGGAGCTCTTACCTATTTTCAAACATTAATTGAAATTTAAGTAAATGAGAAAATAAGTCTCAGCTTTTAAAATAGATTACGATCAACAAAATAAAAAAAAAACTTATTGCAATCAAAACATTTTTAAATTAAAATATTTTTACAATTTCTATCTATAATCGAGTACATGTGTTATAGCACGTACTCTTTAAAAAAAAGATAAAGTACAAAATTTTTAAATACAATTTTCTCTTAAATCTTTAAAAATATATATTTTAGTTTTGATTTTCCAATAATGCTTTTCAAGCAGAAAGCATTGGTTCAATATATAACGGCTGGTAATACTATTATAGGCACATCCTTAAACTAGTTTTTGTCTTATAATCTTTGCAAATGAGGACATATGGGCAATGGATGTCCCATTAAGCAACTATCCTTTTTTTTTTACCACCAAGCTAAGAGCTTGAAATTGAAAAAAAATCCTAGAATTTAAAATTATATGTTTTAGTAACTGCAGTTTTAAAGTAACTATGGAGAGCTTTCTTTACTACATATTTAGTATAAGGACAATAACTAAGATGAAAATTGATCCAAGACATAAAGTCATTACCAGTTTTAGTTTCTTTCGAACATTCATCAATAGCAAAAAATGAAAATGTTTTTTATTTAAGTTCTATCTTAAAAATGAATAAAATTGTTAATTTTATAGAACTTCAAATCACTCTGAATGAATGTGAAGTTGGTGTTTGGTTTGTGGCATTAGTAAAAACTTCTGAAACAATGAGACTAATGAACAATTTGATCAGATCTGAATTTTAGTTTGAAGCATATTTTAGTTATAAGATAGTTTAACACATTAACAAATCATTATAATAAAGAATATGGCATTGAACAGCATGAAAAAACAGAAATATAATACATATTCACACAATGAAGAAAAGTCAATAGTGATTTAATAAAGCATATTCTTTGATTACTAGTAAATCAATGCATATGTTAGAGAGAAATGTTAAATTTATTATGGTAGGGTTTAGAGAATTTTTGGAATAATTACTAATTCATAATAAATGCACACTGCATAACATTAATGTTGCATTGTTTTTTTTTTTTTATCTTAGGAAAACTTTATTGCACTTAATATTTATAATTTTAGAAACTTCTATTGAACATGAGATTTCACTAATAAATTGTATTGAGTGCATCTACTTATAGTACTGACTCACTTAACATCAATACAAGGCATTTTATTTAGTTGAGTTCAGTCATGTCAATATCATTTCGAAATGTATGAGAGAACACAATCAGGAAACTATTCCTATATATTATGCTGAAAATCAGAGATGATACCGGCAGAATCTAATAATAAGTTATTTATTAGCATTCAACTCTATTTTTTTAATTTTATAAAAATAATATTCACAAATAGTCTGCATATATTCTAATCTTATTGTTACTGGTTAATGGCTTATCACGTCTTTAAAATATTTATTCTTGCATTATTCAAACTAATTTTTTTTATGTTCAAAAGATGTTTTCTTACTTTTGAAATCATTTTAAAAGTTTCAATCAAATCAACCTAAAAAGCTTCTTTTAAGGATATAATTGTTTTGATTTTTTAATACAATTATCTATTTTAAGTTTCTCTTTAATTTCTTTAAAACTTAATTTTTTTAAAAAATATTCAATTAATTCTTTTATGTATTTCTACATTCTCCTTATATTCTTCCCCCCTTTTATCTATTACCATAATTTTTTAAATATACTTATTTATATGGTTCATATTATCCTTAAAATTTTGTAGTACTATCAGATCTTGCATTATTTATATTTTTTATTTAGACTCATTCTTTTTTATAATATTTTTTTTTTCAATTACTTTAGTGATTTTTTAAGTTTCTCATCAGTGTTCCCAGTTCACTATAGTACCAATTTTTTATACCATCATTTTCATTTTCAAACATGGTGTAATCCAGTTTTTGTAGCTTCTTTTCTACATATCAATTTTAAAAAAATCTTCATTTCATTTATTTACCTCGTATATAATTTCTTTTTGATTTCTTACAGTCTCTTCGAATTCATTTAAAAATTCTGCTTATCATAAATTAATATGATTTCTAACAATATGTCTTAATTGTTTCAATAATACCCATATTATTTTCACCCAAATATTCCACTTGTAATTCTTTCTCATTAATCCCAGCATATATCTTTTCAATTTGACTTTTTGGCCTGCAGCCTCAGATACACAATTAAGCACTGATAAAAAATATTTATTAAAAATATTATTTTAAAAGCACATATCTTTTAATATTAAATTATTTTTATCAAAATCACTCCATATAAGTTCAATGATTTTATCCAATTATGTTCATAAGTATAAAGGGATGAAGGCTATTCATCAAAAACAAGCACATGGTCATACTTGAACACTGCACTCTTGGACTAATATATTCTAATCTTCATTGTTTGTCTTATTCATAATTACAACTCTCAATAGTATGAGAGCTACTAGACCTGGCTTAATGACTGATTATATGTCAAAGTTTTCATTGTAAATAAATATATTTTTAAAAGTAATTAGACAAAGATATTTACAATCACTATCTTATAAATTCACAATTACCAATTTTTATTTTCTCTGTAGAAAAGCCTTTGAACAGTAACTTTCGTCCTTTTAATAATATATGCATAAACAATTTCTTGAAGATCTGAGACATTATCTGAAATCAGACAATTTATGAAATCATTTATTTCTGCTCTTCTCATTTTATTCCACAAAATGCTCAGTGTCACGATGTAGGCTAATCAATATGATTGAATTTTCATAAATAATCTTTAGCATTTGGCAATATTATGGATGCATGAGTATAAGAGTTTTAATTATATCTTAATGAAATGTTTTTTAATAATCTACAACTGTAATGTAAGGTCGAAATTTATATTCATTCGTTCTTTCTAGAAATTCTTTTAATACTTGGATTATTGTACCACAGTTCTAAAAACTGTCAGCATCAAAAAGTATAATTCTTTGAATTTTCTTAAATTTTTTCTACATTCATCTATTAATACATATAATATGTAGTATATATAATATCTATATTGATTTTTAAAAATGAACTATTCCTAAATCTAAATTTCTAACCAAAATTTTTAAAAAATTCAATTTTCCCATTATTATTCTCATTTAAATGTGC
>JAQFVV010009362.1:0-13810 GCA_028023455.1 Epiperipatus broadwayi | reverse complement strand
AACAGACAGATCGGAGAACCGATCTTCGTTTCAGGTGTTTTTATGTACGGTAATTCAAACTACTGTTCAGCCCGCAGTGAGATTTTGTCTATTTTAAGTTATAATATAAATTAGTTATATATTCTATAGTTTATAAATAAATATGTAAAGTTTCCGTATATAAATGTCACAAACCATGAAATAATATTCGTGTGTGCGTGGTTTGTGAATTTATATCATTTAATTTAAAGTTTCAGTGCAGGCGTATTTGTTTTAAATTTTAGTTTTAAAATTGTATAAAGTCGTTTAAAAATACTGATCAAAAATCACATTCCTTTGATCAGTGTTTTTAATTAAAATCTAATTGCACAAATGTACAGAGCAATTAAGTAGTATTCAAAATTAGTAAGGAATTTTTTATATGTAATTATTATGTCAATTTAAAAATAGCGTATTAAATTAAAAGATTGCTAAAAACAGATAATTGATGTTTGGTCAAGCTGCATCGCTAGAGGCTAGAAAAAGTAGGCGGAGCCTAAAACAAAAACAAGTCGGAAAGGTCAGCAGTGGCTATTTTAGAAAAAAACTTACATTCTAACTTTGGTCGTGTGTGAGAGAAGTAGTCTCGAGACAACACAGCAGTTGAGTATAATTCAAACCTTATTATTAAGAAGTTTATCAGTGAATCGCCATGTTCATGGGCTAAGTGCCAGGAGCTGGTCTCTGCCCGCCAATATGGATCCTCGTGCCGCTGTTTGATCATGTTTCATATACTTCAGAATTTCCAACTTCCAATCTCAAAATTTACTATGCCTTACAAATAACTTTCAAAAATGCGCGCCTACGTTCGTCACAAGCCAAGCTGGATGAAGAAAGAAGAGAACTTGGTTACACGAACTTTAATTTTCTTCCGTGCTTAATGTTATCAATCAAGTGAATCATATGTAAGTTTTTATATCATTTATAATGCTATTATTTAACCTGTCAGTAAATTTTCTTTTTTTTTTTAATCCTCTGCTCTAGTCTTTAGAAATCATTTATAAAATTGTAATTAATAGTAATAATCATTTAAATGAATGCATTTATATTTTCTTATGTTGCTTATTTCATGAACAAACAATGCCAATAGTAATATTTCCAACCCGGTGTAAACTAGTGTGTAATAATGATCGATTTAATTTAAAAGTAATTTCATGTTCTGAATTAAATATTCTTTCACATTCCAAGTTAGTAAATGTTAAATCACTTTATTATTCTATGTTAAGTTGTTATAAAAATACAATCTAAGGTTCAATATTAAATATATATATAATAGTTTCAAAGTGTTATATTAATGTCATGTTTGATCTGAGAAATAACTCCCTGTATAATTTGATACTGTCGCTACCGCCTGTCAACCTGAAGGGTGAGGAGTCCCAGAGTAAAATTAACTAATTATTGTTTTTCACCGTCAGTTTAATTCCGCTACGTTTTATTGGGGTAAGGATCTCAGCCTGTGGCGTAGAAACAGACAAATAGTTTCCAGGTTTTATATAATTTCTTTAAAAAAAATCCATTTCAAGTTCTCGTCCGTGATGTCTGTGGCAATGCCTTTCCTTCGCTGAAGTTAGCGTCTCGCCATACTACCATTGGGGAATGAAAGCAGTTTTTCTTTCCCGGTAATCTCTTGGATCACCGGGGTTCGAAATGATCCCGGCTGGTTGTCGTGTCCCGGAGCTACTTGGGGGCATTAAGCCTTGTCAAAGTACAAGCCGCCCGGTATTCCGTTAATGCACCGCAATTGATTACTGTAGGGCTCTTGAATCCAGGCAACCACCAGTTCATCTATCTTCCATGTCGTATTTATATAAAACCACCAGCACATCTATCTCTTATGTCGTATTTATATAAAACCACCTCCACTGTTCGTCTACGTTCCGGCTCGAGCCTATTCTAATAAAATAAGTTAATAAAAATCTTTAGATAAATATTTTTCCAGTGCTCAAATACTCTGATTCTCTTAACCACCCGTCAATCATTTAACTACCCAGCTATTGGCATAAGTTTGTTTATTAAATAAAACGTTCACTAAAGACTAGTAGCCAAATACAAGAGGATTTATGAAGTCTTACCGTACTGTATAACACTATATTATATGCTGTCTATTGTTATTATATAACACTATATTTATGTGCTTTCTATTGGTCTTATTTAACACTATATTTATATGCTTTATATTTGGCTTATTAAACACTTTATTTAATCTAAATTTTTGTGTCCTCCACCTTATTACTCTCTAAGTCTATTTAGCCACTTACTGTCTGTATTGGCAACTTAAATATATACGTTACATGAATGACCGTTCCAGTATCTAGAGTCTAATAAATCTATATATCATTAACTGTAAGAATTTAGTCTATGTTCTGAGCTGAGCTAGAAAAGGGATAACCCCGTGCTGTTATAAAGTCATCATCGGTTAGTCATACCGGGGTTTGGGTTGGAATTCAGTTGGCGTTTTGGAATTTATTCTTAAACGTGGACTGGGTTTGAACTCGGGTACTGTGTATGAGTAAGCGTGGTGGATTTATACCGGTACAATATTGACAACAAATTTTAACTGCTAAATGTAGAACTCAGCTTGAAAATATCCACCATGCCTTGCTAAACATTCCAGAGTGTGTGTGAATCACAGACTGCCCTATGTTATGTATGCTGGTAAAATGTCACTGTGACCAGTATCATTATATCTTTTACAAATTAATTGCCATAAAATAAACTTAGAATGAGGAAGCTATTTTCATCTAATTAAATGTCTACAGATGACCATCATACCATTGTTCCCAACAAAGTCCAAGAGGAATAAACAAATCACCTAAAACATAATCATCAATAAGTTGTTAAAATGTCCCTTAAATTACAGACAGCAAAAGCCTAAAAGTTACCTAGAACTGAAATGCAGATAATATTTAGGGCAATATCTGAAAGCTATCTCAGCATATTATAATGTACATTATTTAATGAAGATTTTTTAAACATATAATTAAGATTTCATGCTGGTTGTTTATAAATAAGACTCAGTGAATTAAATGTGAAGATATTTAAAGCTTCATGCTCTCTAGTCAAAATGCTTTAGACTGGCTTTATATATATATATATATATATATATATATATATATATATATATATATATATATATATATATATATATATATATATATATATATATATATATATATATAGAAAGTTAAGTAAAGAAAAGGGTGGAACCATCCTTTTTTTGTAAAAAATCTCTGTCTTGTGTTCTAATTTGAGAGCCCTCTAGACAGCTATCATTACATCTGATTGGCTGTTGTACAAGCATTCTAAAAAAGCACATGTGAGAGGTTTCAGTCTTTCAATTTAATTTTAACATATAAAAGAAAACAAATAGTGTAAATATTTTTATGATTATATAATATTTTTGTAATTGTATAATTTTTTTTGTTTTTGTTATTATAAAATAGATATTAATATATATATAATGTAAAATTATCATCATCATCAACCATTATCAATCCACTGCAGGATGGTCTCTCCAAGTTTAATCCATCTTCTCCGATCTTTAGCTTCTCTTCTCCACAACACCCCTGCACATTTTCTTATTTCATCCATCCATCTCACATGTGGTCTCTTTCTGGGTATTTTACAATCTCTTGGAATCCAGTTTCAAAATTCAATTGTCCATCTATTATCATCTCTTCTAGCAATATATCCAGCCCAACTCCATTTCAATCTTTTATTTTTTTCAATAAGGTCAGTAACACCTGTTTGTTGTCTTACCCATACATTGCGTTTTCGATCTCTTTTTGTTACTTCCAACATACATCTCTCCATACTCCTTTGGTTGTCTGAAGTCTCTGTATTGCTCTTCTATTAAGTGTCCAAGTCTCAGATCCATAAGTAAGAACTGGTAAAACACATTTGTTAAAAACCATTCTTTTCAAACACATAGGCATATTTCCTTTTAGTATCAAGTTATTTCTACCAACCAAGTTTAATTCTATGATTAATTTCATCCATTATGTTTCCATCTGTATTAATAATCTGACCTAGGTATTTGTAACTGTTAACTTCTTCTAATTCTTCATAATCAATCTTTATTTTCATATTTTGAGGAAATCGATTAAACATTACTTTAGTCTTTTTAACATTTATCTTTAGTCCTACTTTTCTACTTTCATCTGCTAACTCCTGCAACATTTCCTGCAGCTCTGAAGCATTATTTGCAAAAACAACTACATCATCTGCGAAATCTAAATGACTTAAATACTCTCCATTTACTTTCACTCCTTTAGTTTCTTATTTTAATCCACAAAATACTTCTTGCAGCACTGCTGGAAAGAGTTTTGGAGATATTGATTCATCTTGTCTTACACCTTTCTCAATGTTGATTTTTCCAGTAT
The DNA here is from genome assembly GCA_028023455.1 of Epiperipatus broadwayi. NCBI lineage: Eukaryota > Metazoa > Onychophora > Udeonychophora > Euonychophora > Peripatidae > Epiperipatus > Epiperipatus broadwayi. The sequence continues at coordinate 9,410 of JAQFVV010009362.1, read as the reverse complement.
CATTATGTAAACTAATTATTGCTGTTGCATTTTTATAAATATTCTTTAAAATATGACAATATCCTGGATCTATACCTTGATGATCCAATGCTTTAATCACTGAAGAAATGTGTATAGAATCGAATGCCTTTTCATAATCTACAAATCCAAAACATAATGACAACTCATATTCATTTGTCCTTTCTATGACTTCTCTCAATACTTGGATATGATCTATTGTACTAAAACCACTTTTAAATCCAGCTTGTTCTCTTGGTTGGTGGAAATCCAAAGTTCTCTGTAGACGAGTTGTAATTATCTTGGTAAAAATTTTATATAAAAGTGATAAAAGGCTGATAGGTCTGTAATTTCTAATATCTTCTTTATCACCTTTTTTAAATATTAATATTATTACTGCATTCTTCCAATCATCCGGTACATCTTTATCATTTAGACATTTGGTATATAACTTTGCTAAAATTGTTTCTATTTCTTCACCTGCTTCTTTTAATATATCAATTATAATTCCATCATTTCCAGGAGCCTTTCCTTTCTTCATACCCTTAATTGCATGTCTCACTTCTTCATTTAAAATTCTGGGCAATTCGGAAGATGTAATAGATATAGGAGGTACTTGTTCTTTATTACTATATAATTCTTGATAAAAATCTTCTACCAATTTCATGATGTCATCTCTCTTTTTAGTAATAATTCCATCTTTTTTTCTTATTGCGGATATAAATTTCCTACCAATACCAAAATGTTGTTTAACATTTTTGAGACTTTTATTTTCTTCTACAGCTTTCCTTGCTATTTCACAGTTATACTTTCTTATATCATTTTCAACTCTTTTCCGTACCATTTTACAAAATTCGAGATATTCAATTCTTTTTAATACATCATTTGTGTATATCTTCATATTCCTTCTTTTCTTCATAAATTCTCTAGTCTCAGTAGAAATTTTATTAGTCAATTGCTGCTTTTTTCTACCAGCTATGTTTGTTGCAGTTTTTAAAAGTGTATCAGTTATTTTCATATTAATTTCATTCAAATCTGAATCATGTTCAAAATCTCCTAACACTTGAAACCTATTTGTAAGTTCTAATTTAAATTCATTAGAATGTTTCTGAAGATTAGGAATATCAACTGTAAATATTGTTTTTCTTAATAATTTTTGTCTCTCTAGTTTTACATTAACACGTAACTTACACCTTACTAATCGATGATCACTTCCTGTGTTAAATTTATTAAGAACATTACAATCTTGAAATATGTATTTTCTGTTAGCCAAAATATAATCCAATTCTGCTGTACCTTCATTTGGATGCTTCCATGTCTATTTCCTTTTAACATTTTTCTCAAAAAATGAATTCATTCTATAAAGTTTTTCTTTTTCTGCAAACTCCACAAGTCTATGTCCTCTCTCATTTCTATTACCATAACCAAAATTACCTACAGCAATTTCATCTTTCATTTGTCTACCAATTCTAGCATTAAAGTCTCCCATAACAATTTTAAAATGTTGTTTACTCTGATCAAAAGCCTTTTGTACATCCATATAAAAATCTTCTACTAATTCATCACTATGAGAACTTGTTGGGGCATAAACCTGAATTATCTGCATTTGGTATCTGCTATTAAGTTGTATAACTAATCTTGCCACTCTGTCTTATACACCATCAATCTCCACAATATTGTTCTTCCACTTTTTATTTATAATGAATTCTACTCCACTTGTATTTCCAATATGTGTGCCTTTATGATAGAGTATATATCCACTTTTTAAATCAATTGTTTCTTCTCCTTTTCTTCTAACTTCACAAAGTCCAATAATGTCCTATTTAATATAAGACAGTTCTTCTTCTAATTCTTGCAATCTTCCTTCACTTGAAAGTGATCTGCAGTTGTAAGTACCTAAATAAAAAGTCGTCATCAAATGGCAGCCTGGGTCTGCAATCAGGGAATTTTTAGCACCCTCCGCCTTTGGCCACCAACCGCTGCCTTGGTTGGTGACTTTATAGCCTCCTGGGAATAAGGGCCATGCTTTATTTTTGTCTGTCATAATTGTATATATGTATGGGAAAAATATTTATCATTTACACAAACATTCATTCTGCCTTATCAGGCACTGAGAAGAAAGACCATGGTATTTCTTGATCTTAAACTCAGAGGTAAAAAGCCAATAAACTCACCATGCTGGCTAATGCATGTTGGTGAGCAGCCCATCCATGTTCGTATACTATATGAATAATCACATAGTAATAACAGCTGCAACGACAAGAATGTATGGAGTGGACATTAGGAGTTTGCCCTGCTCGGTTCCTTTAAGGCCTCCAAGAGGAATCAATTTGTATTCCTGTATTTGTATTGTGTTTGTTATAGTTCTGAAGAAGATTGCTGGGACAATCAAAACTGTCAATAGTGGGTTGTAAAAAAAGCATTGTACAAGTAATAAAGAACATAGATGATATTAGTATTATATGGATTTGGCAATGCAATAAGAAAGATAAAGTTATAATACTTGTAAAGATAAATAAAGTAAATATTATTACTTATTTCTTTTAAATATGGGGAAGTTTGAAATTTGCTAAAAAAAAGAAAATAATAATAATCATGTAAACGTATTTAGATTGAAAATATTTTAATTGTTCATATAAAATTAGAATTTAATTAGCTGATCAATTTTTAAAGTTACTGTATTATTTTTATTATTAATAATATTGCTAATAATAACTTAAACATTTGAGTTTTTTAAAAAATAAATGTTACAAGTTTCATTTCCCATTAATTTGTTCTAATTCTATAACTTACACATGTACTTATACATAGTTAAGTCAAGAATTCAAGAATAATTTATTAGTTGTGAAAATAGAAGAATTAATCATTTTGAGAGGTATTGAACCCTGTGTCAAGAACAGCACTTCCATAAATTTAACCTGTCGACCAGACCTAATCACTTCACCAAAATAAAATAAAAAGCTGTTCTTGAAAGAATTCAACTTCTCTAAAATCTTGCAGTGATTGGTTCTATTGTAAAGAGTGATGAGAAATAATAAAATCAATTGCTGTTGTACTATTAAATAGTACACTTTGATCTTTGTTAATTTAATTATGAAAAAGCTTGTGTTTGATTCTCTCACAGAGGGCAAATAAAGGGCTATTCTACTTGTGCCAATTAAGTTGTAAAACTGTAAGATAAAAAGATAAAGCGTAACCTACCCCCTTCTCCTTATAACATATATACATTTTATAGTCAACTTTTTTTTCAAATCTGATAATTACGAACACCTATGCAAATAAAATACAAGTTCATTTAAATCATGATTATTTTCACCCGCTATATATTGTATCGTTTTCCGTTTTACTAGACCACTATACGCCCCAAATGTATATTTGAGCGTGAGTTGATCAAACTGTATCAAGGAAAAAAAAAAGAAAGTTGTATTTCTATTCTTAACACAGCTATTTTTCCTGATCAACTCCAGCCTATTAATTGTTACGAATTTGTGCTATTGACAAAAATCAACTTTTAATTTTATTTACTATGGGCGCCAGGACTCCTAAGAATCCGCTGAAATATGTCGCCAGCACCTCTCGCAAGTTGTAAGACAAAGAAAAATAAAAAGATTCTTTTATAATATTTTTTTTTCAAGGGACGGTAATTCTACCGTAATGAGAATTAATGATTTTTTTACGATTATTAGCCCTGGCGTATTGAAACATATTGGCAAAGGTAACTTACGTTTAAATCTTATTTCACTAAAAACAAATTTAATAATAAAAAATAATAACTACTATTAATAACGCACAATAAAAGAAAAGGTTGATAAAAGTATAATCTCTTTTATTCTAACCAACTAAAATATTTATCAGTTAAATATTATTTAATACTTTGGAGAGAACACATTTAATTTAGGTGGAAAATATATAGAAAATATCAATATCATTTAAAATAAGCAAAAAGTTCTTGGTTAATTAAGAGTCTCTCATATAGAAATATAAAGTCACTATCGGGATTCCTTTTATAGCTATATTTTCACGAGTAGTTTTTTTTTTTTAACTATTTAACTTGGTCACAATCAGGGTTATTATTCTTAACTTACCGGTAAGCTTTGTGAATTCACGAATGTTGTAGCGAACTATGCATAGTTTTCTGTAATAATGAGCTCGGCCATTCGGTTCTTGCTTGTTCTTGTGGTCCATTTCCCAGTTGGTCACGAAGGCTTTTCCTGGGGTACATCATTAGGTCTGATGTTTTCAGGAGCTCCGGTTCACTGCGACATTGCCGAATTCCTTCGGTGACGAGTGATCTTGGACATATTAAATGTTATCCAAGACCAACTAGCGAAATAAAACGAACAAGACCCTCCTTCAACCGGATCCCTCCTTTTTATATCCAGTTTTAGGGCTTCTGCGCATGCTCGTACCATGCCTTTCTAATCTTATACAGTTTTTTAAAATTTTATGTACTAAAGTCTCTATTTTCTTATCAAGTTTTCGGCCATGTTTAATTAGCTAGAAATATTTTTCTTTTAGCTTATCTTTTTACTTGCTTTTGGAATTCTTTTTTGTTCTCTCCAATTACGTTATTACTAATTAAAAAAATATCGAAGAATAATTTAACTTTCATTGTACGCTCTTAACAAAAATTATACTAATCAAAAAAAAAATCGAAATTTACTTTTTTAGCTTTTACCAAATGCCAATATATTTGTAACATATATAAATAAATGTTACAATATGAAAAAAAAAAAATCAAAACTTTGCCTTATACTTAGCTGACATAGTATGATAAAGCCTTCATGCATAAAAATGCATTGCGTACGATAAAGTGCATGATTAATTGATTTAGTCTGACCTCAAATTTGAAAAGATTATGGTTGGATGTGAAAACAGAATTTTTTAGGACTATTAATCATCATCAGTATGAAGATGCCATACTAAACCGACAGAACCCAATTCTGAAATAACCTTAACGACTAATGTATGACTGTCACACGTATATATATATGCAAATATGTATTATAATATGCATACCATTAACCGTTATAATATATACATGCAAAATATTTATATTGATAAGAGTAAATTAAAGGTTGTAGAAGTTAGACAACTAATCAGAATTCGTTCTTATTGAAAGGTTTTTTAAATTATAAGAAACTAGCAATCAATAACATGACAGCTGAGATAATCAGGCAATACGACGATAATGAAGATGTCCTAAATTAGAAAAATATTATATTGTCTTAACAGACTAAAATGATTTATTTCGTGTATTTGCAATTTACAAGACAGTATTCAAAGTCTGCTTTTAATTATCGGAAAATTGAAAGCAAATTTTAATGAATTTTCTATTATTTCCAGTTTATATTACTTTTTTTATATATATAAATATATGCGTTTGAACTATCTCTATTTAATAAATAGGAATATTTAAACTCCAGTTTTCTGTCAATTAAATATGCGACTGACATTTAATTTTGGAATTTTAATAACCCCATTACTTGACTAGAGCTTATAATATTTTTGGTATAACTAATTTATTGCAGTATAATATTCAGGCTAGCCATAATGCTTCCTGTATCTATTATTTATTTTTATGTATTGATATTCTGAATATTACAGAGTCTACATCAGAATGTTTTGGTTTTTATATATTATTTTATACGATTATAATATATATTGTTATTCACGTAAATAAAAATCTTAATATTTATTATATGTATTTTTTAAATATGTTTGAATCAATGAATTGTTTTTACATATTCTTACAGGTTTTTATTATTTAATGTATTTAAACGTGGGTTGAGAAGATACTATATTTTGTAAAATCATTTAAAAAAAATTTAGAAATAAAAAAGTGAGGCCATTATTGTTTATTTTCTGAGAATTTTTATATATAAAAAAAACCTTACTATATATCTTTCTTTAAAATGTGTGTGTTGCTTTATATAAACAGTGGTGTCTAATTTCTGTTAGTATTGGAACAAATGAACTCTTGGTAATGAGTCAATAGTGTATTGGATCAACAGCTGCTCACGAGTTACTTGTAAATTGTTTGTGATCTCTTTCAAATTTTGTTTTTACGTTAAAAATCTCGCAGTGAGAATTGAAAGTAATAAAAGAAAAATAAAATCTTTCAAAAAGTTGTCTTTGATGGTATTCTTTTTTTTTCTCATTAGCTCTCTGAAGTTTTATCTATCATTATCCATCTATCCATTGATCAATCTATATATATCATTCTAGTTTTTATCTTATTTATCTAGGCATCCGTGTACACACATATATATATCTTTCTATCAATCTATCAGATTATCTATTTGAATATCTTATTTATTTATTATCCATATATCATCTACCATCTGTCTATATTCTATTTTGTCTTTGTCTATCTATTTACATACTCATCCACATATCTATCTACCCATATGTATGTATGCATATATCTACCTATATATGTAGCAATAGAAATGCTTTAAAGCTAATATTTTATCTCTCACATTTTAAACTAATAAAATAAACAATTCGGGAGTAAAAACAAATGAGAAACAAGATGTATTTCTGCAAAAGTAGATTTTTCTCAGCTTTCTAAATTACAAATTTTTTTCAATGATTTATATCAACCACCATTACTTATTTATCACTAGTACAGTATATCATTCAATTTACATGTACCAAAATGCTTACTATTGTCTGATGGTGATTATTATTTTAGAACAATATAGCAATGATTATTAATAATCATTTATTAAGTTATACCCCTTATATTTTTTTACCCAGTTATAGCTATAAACTTCATTAAAGTCCAATTTATTGGTGGCCTAGCGATTAGCGTAGCTGCCTTCCAAGCAGCTGGCACGGGTTCGTTTTGACATATATATATAAAAAAACAATCTAATTTATTTTCTTTTATTGAATACAAACACCATGATATATTTAAGTTATTTTTATCCCTTTTTCTCGGAACAAACGCAATATTATAAACATATTTTTAAATAACAACTTTAGTCTTTACTTTTCAAACAAATAAACCGTCATCAAAAAGAAACATACACAAATTACATAATGATGAGAAAAATTTGTGAGAAAAGGTTTCCTATCTGAAGATAATAAAAATGTGTTTGTTTCACAAGAAACGTATCCAGAGGGTCGTTTGTCTTTTTTCTTCTTATGACTACATTACTTATTGAGTTACAAAACCTAAGTAAAAAAAAAAAAAATTGAATTATATTAACAATAACATCCATTACTATTAAGAAATATATTGTTTTTATACATTAGCCTATAATAAAGCTAAAAATAATATAATACGATACAAACAAATAATTAATTATTAATAAATTTATCACAAAGTGTTTTCTCTTGAGGGCTATAAAACATGTAATTTGATTATTGCAATGTCGTTTATTTATCTATCTAACCGTCTAATTTTTCCCCATTGTTTTCTTCTATTAAAAAACTTTATTGATAACAAACTATACACAAATATTAACATATTTACTGTAGAATAAGTATATATTACAGAAGCCAAAGTATGACGAACTATAACCATAATAGTAGTGTTAATTCCAATTAAGTATGATCCAAGTTTAAAGTCTCACATATTCCAATATCACATAATCATGATGTAAACTAAAGAAGAGTCCATATTTTTATTTCCAAGAGTAAAAATCTAATGGAGTGTGTTAATGAAATTAAATGTTTAAACAATAAAAGAACACAACTGAGGTAGATTATTGATTGCCAAGTTTTGGTCATCATGTTCCTGGATAAAATTTGAGCGAATGCAGATGTGAATTGAACTATTTCTTATTTTTTAGTAACTTGTATTTTTTTATTGTCAAATATTGTGAAACAGAATGCAGGCCACATAGTTATTAGGATATGAATAATTACTGATGCATTATAAGGTTGAATGTATTATATATAGTTTTAAAATAATTGCCCAAGTTGATTTTAGCTTATGAAAAACAAATAGGTATAGAGATGAACACTGTGGGCAATTATTGCACAAAACACATGTAGGTTCAAGTTTAGCTTGAATAGATCATTAAAAACATTTTAGTTAGAATTGCATCCTGTAATAAATTAAAAAGAAATTTCAATCCATGATGAACAAATTATATTATTTAAACCTTTAAATGATATATGTATGAGATATTTGATGTTATATTGGTCTAATAGTTCAGCATTCTCAATGACGTGATTTGTGAAAAGGGATCATGTGACATGTAAAATTAAAACAAGCAATAGTATTGGAGAGGGATTGGCACAAAGTATCAGATTTGTAAGTATCATAATATATATTTTGGTCCTAATATAAGTTATAAAATATTTGGTACATATTAAACTAAGCCCTTCTTGTAAAGATGAGCCCCAGATATATGTTTTTTATTACAAATATAAGTTTTGTATTGGTCATGTTAAAAAGTCATAAGCTATATATGAATTTTCACAATAGGTTACAACATTTTGGAATAAAATTTGCACTTTTATACTAAATATGTTCATGATGAGATTGTTTACATGATGGCTTAATTGCATTTGGAAAGATTAATTGTGATGCCAAAAAAAAATGACGGATTTTCCCTTGAAGAAAGATAATAGTTTGCAGCCTGTAGTCTGTTCCCACAAAGTTGACTTGGAAACTTGTATTGTGAAACCATTTGAAATTTAGAACATATTTAAAGTATTCAGAATGGTGGAAATGTTTGCCAAGCCTCTGAAGATTATCATGACATCACCAATGAAGAATATGGTTCTCACAGTAATTCCATAATGAGGAAGAAAAGGAAATTTAGTGCATTGTTATACTTCCTTTATCAGTGTATCTACATAAACAGTCAATGATTCAAATGGTGAGCCCTATGGAATACCATGACTGGGTTTGAAAGATATCATCAATCACATAATTAGTCTATTAGTGAGGAACTTCTGCATAACAATCAGCAGATAACAGTGTTCAAACAGATGTTTGTGTAGGGCAATGAGAAAATATGACCAAATGACTAGATGCAATCTGTTTTAAAGTTGACTTGGCATGCAGTGTGACCTGTAAGTTTCTTCTCTTTGGCAATCAAGATTCATTCTTGTACTTAAAGAATGGATTGAAAGACATGACTTTTACTCCATAATGTAAAGTTGATAGTTTGGACAAAATAAGTTTATTCAGACTTTTTTTAAATTTATTTGAGCAAAGATTTTTTGATAGATATTATAAAGTATGATAAAATATGTTACTTATAGAAAGTTATTCTGTATTTGATTTTTTTTTCTGAGACAAAATATTATGTTGGTAGAAAGGTTAATGAAGCTAAGATTTCTCAAGTGGAATTCATTAAATCTTTATTTCTCTGTGTCTTTACCTATTTTCCTAACTATCTATTTATGTATTTATGGATCTACCTAATTTTATATATATATATTGTAAC
>JAQFVV010009361.1:0-13815 GCA_028023455.1 Epiperipatus broadwayi | reverse complement strand
AGGGCAGAATATATATGAAGTAGTTGGATCTAAGTTCGATCCTAGTTTCATGACATCTCGCCAGAAGCCCACTTTAAACACTAGTACTAATCGTCAGTTTCTGACTGCAATGGGGCCTCATACATACAATACACGCTAGTTTCATTCAAAACCAGCAATATATAAACATGCGTTAAAAAAAATTACTTTCATATTTAAGTAAATCAATGCCATTAATAAATTCAAGATAAAAGTATTCATGAATTTATATATCTTATAACTGCGTGGATTGTGCATATATATTTTTAAATAATTAAATATATACATTCATTATAAAGCTTCATTGCATCAGAATGTTTATATTTTACTTTTACTGGTTTGGTTAATTTTTCAGTGATTAAAAGCTACATTCTTTCAATAAGCTTTTAAATTGTCATTTTCCAAAAACAATGGATAAAGTTTTATTAATTAGAAAAAAGATAATTATTTAAAATGTAAGGAAGGTTCCTAATTAAAATCATTTTTCTGATTTACAAATTCATTTTCTAATTAGAAAATGAATTCAAGTTAATGAGTTTGAAAGCCTTGTCGAAGGAATGTATCTAAAATCAAATAATGAAATTTTGTAAACTTTGATAAAGCATTAAGCTTTAGCCTGAAGGCATCGAGAGAACAGGTATAAATAGCCTGGAAAAGTTTGGAGGAAGGGAAGCCATATTAGTTCCAAAAGAAGTGCTACTAGAAGCTACATGCATATTAAATTATAAATCTTAATAGTGTCTCCATCATGGTGAGAGGCTAAACTTCAGGAATCTGACCATTGGTCCTGAAGTCCCCAGAAGATCTTCAATGTGGCTGTTAACTAAACTTTTCCACACCAATCTTGCTTGCTTCCAAAATCAAGAATCAATCAAAATGCTAGTCAAATAATTTACAAAATGCATGCCTACATTTGAACCAACTAGGACTCTGCCATGTGTGATCTAAGGAACCAACCATGGAAGAAACAATAATATCTTTCTTGAAACAACCGCAACTTTCTGGCCAGTTTCTGAATTTATTTTACACCACCTTTTAAATTAACTACTGTAAAAACTTTTCTCTTTATCATGACTTTATTTGGATCATTATTTCTCTATCTCTAGTCTTTAAAATTAATACTTTGTTAACTTTCCTTTCTTACGATGGTGGTTCGTTTAGCTAACTTATCCTATATATTTATTCAATACATATTAATGTCATTTATTTTTTTTATTATATGCCAATAAAACTTCAACTCGATAATAATCTCTTTCGTTAAAATTCTCTCATGAAATAATATTAAGTTATAGGTAATTCTGGTCCACTAGAACTAATTTACTACAGTTCTATTAATTATTGAGTTGAAGGATTGATTAAATGTTTTGCTATTTTTATAAATGGCTAATAATAAATTATTAGCCCAGTTTCTAACCCATGCTCTGGCTATGTTCTTGAGTTTCACTAATATTTATTTATTCATATTTATAATCTTAAAATGTTTTTGCAAAAAGGTCCATAAAGGAATTAAATGAATAGATTCTAATTTAAATTTTATGCTTTCTGTTAATATTCAAGGAGAGCATGAGATTTAGGGCAGGATTAGTATAGTTACATAATTACGTTCAGTACTTTTAGTTAAAGCATATTTGACTTTAATTTAATTTGATCAGGTCATCACGTAGATCATTCTATATATAAATTGGGTTTTATTACTTAAACTCGGTGACTGTCAAGTCATCATTTTCGAATGTTGCTGATGTGATCCATTTCCTGCTTCATAGGCTTGTCCTCGGTGATATTACTGTTAGTTTAATTATATAGGAAGGAAGCACTTCCTCCCTCGCTCATATTTTATTTGGAACAGCAAAGGTTCATAGCTATGACTCAGCCTGGTTTTTCCTGTGTTCCATGTCTCCTTGATAAAGCAGAAAGACTTGTAAAACACAAGTCGACCTCCTACTTAAATCACCAACAAGACATTATTTTTCATATTCATTTTACAGCTCATAAGTCGTTAGCACCGTTATTTATCAGTTTCAATAAGGCCCCCGCTCTCATGCTCGTAAATCATGATTAATTGATTTCATTAAAGTAGATTCTTATTCATTTCTTATTAAATAAAATCCTTGTTAAACAGTAAAATTATGCCCTAAATATTTATCTTGTTCTTCATGAATTAATTTACGAATATGGGAATGAATCTCACATTCTTTCATTTAGAGTTAGAATGATAAAATCTGTCACCGCCAAGTACCTTTATTTACATGTCAGGGCATAGACATATATAATTCTCTTATAATATTGCATAATCATTATTGGCACATAATCATGACTGCCATTCTTATTGTTATTATAAATTCCATTTAAAGACTAGAGGTAAAATATATATATAACCTTAATCATATAAGCTAATCAAAATATTTATTCTTATTAAACATTTTATTAACACATTTGGTTTTTTAACCCTCTTTTTTATTCAATATTAACATTAACGCTCATTGTCTGTATTGGCAACACGAACATATATATATAAATTGACTTAGAAATATCTATAGTTATGTTATTATACTTTGTTAGAGCCAGTCAGGTGTCTCAAATCATCATCATCTGTTGAGATAGTTTCTTGGAGCATAGTCATGTATTGTCGACTTAGGTCATCCATTGATTTGATCTGAGCTCTTGAGTTGGGTTTGAATTCAGCTTGGTTCGACTGAGTTTAAATCTCACTTTGAGTTTCGAGGTTGTTGTTGGTGGGTGGTTTTTCGACCGGTACAATATATATATATAGAAATAAGGATAGATCGATAGATGAAAGAGATAAAGAGATTAATGTGAAATCACTTTATTAAAGTAATATCTATGTTTCAACAGCAAGCCTCATATATGATCTGACCTTAGCAATAAAGCTTCCCAAACAAATTTAATTGCAATAGTGTAACAATATATACAATGCCACTTGTTATTTTTACTAGAGTATAAAATATATACATTAAAGATAAAACAGCCAGCTATTAACTCTACCTTTGTTCTAGTTCAACTGCAGAATTTTTTTTGTTTTTGTAGAAGGTGATTAGAAATGGTATCTGGCTATCTTCTAGATTATTCTAATTCTGAGAATGAGAATTAAAACATTATGATGAATCTAAAACTTAAAGCTAAAATCGAAATGCATCACAAGATAAATGCAAATGTGAAAAAGAAACAGAACTCCAATTGATATTCAACAGGGTACAAACAATCCTGTAGGAAAGCTGGTACTGTGTACATGATCTCAAAAGAATTTTGAATCACTTGTGGAAGGTCTTAGACATGAACTGACATCTACATTTTTGATGCTAGAAGACACTGTTGTGAGCATTATAATACACTTTCCAATTTGAACAATGCATATGGACATACGTAATATAATGTCAGTCATTTTAGTGAGATGTTCCATCGAACAGTGGATTTTTGATATGCTTTTCTTTCAATTACTAATTACTATTTTGCCTGTCATGATTCACACATATACAAACTTATTCATATTAATTAAAAAACTCTGACTAATATATCATCTATGAACTACTAGACATAATTCCCCCTCCCACATAACTAACTGTAAGCTTTAATAAGTAATAATATGAGCCAGATGACAGTGTTCATTAAATCCCTGTCATGTACCATTTTATCCCATATCCTCAAACTAATTTCAAGCTTATGGCTTTCATCAGTGAAAAAAAAAAAGATATATTCCCAAACCTCCTGAAATCCCATTTAAACTGTTAAAAATATTACCATCCCAACAGCAACAATCAAGATTTCTTTATAGCTTTCCTGATGCAACTTTCTGCTAATAATGTTATCCAGATTTTAAAAAAAATAAAATTATATCATTTGTCTTTATTAGTTTCTACTGATTATATATATATATAATATCAAATAATATAAGTATAATAAAAAAAATCCAATAGAATGCTACAAAAATTTTTAAATGCCTATATAAAACTGAATATTAATATCTTTTGCTATATCCAGCTTATGGCATATTCCACCATCTTGAGTAGCAATATGTCTGCCATCTGAAGTAGCAATACATTAATATTAACATATTGCTACTCAAGATGGCAGAATATGACATAAGCTGGCTAAAGCAAAGGATATTAATCTTTAATTTTATATAGGCATTTAAATTTTTTTGTAGTATTATTCTAGTGGATTTGTTTTTACTTTATATATATTGTAACTGAAACAAATCTGATAACTTAAATTAATAATATTACAAAGCTGCATAGTCAAAAATGTATAAACTGCTGGATGTATATGTGCAAGTACTAGATATAATATATGCATCACTTAAGTACACTGATTTAAACAATTAAAAGGAAAAAATAGGCTATAGATTTTTTTATATCATTATTTTTTTTATATTTTTGTATCATTAATTTTTTTATTATAAAGGAAGTGTACTATATAAAATTGAAAATAATATTATAACTCTTATTATATAAAGAAGGAAAGAAATTGGTTTTACCACTATGTAAATAAATTTCATTTCTGCAGTTTATATAAAAGCATAGTTCTTTGTGACTCCCTCAGATTTTCCATTTGGATGGGTTTTAAATAAATAATTTACTTTTTTATAGTAAATTGAATAGCAAATCTAAATATAATTTTAATGCGCAAATACGCGCACAACAACCGAGCTTCATCAGGATTAAATAACAATATATTATAAACTTAAAATAATTATAATATCTAAAGAATAATGCCCGAGCACTTTCAAGAGATCTTAGCTCTCATAATCATGGGCAACAAAGAATAAGCATAGCATGTTGGTATATGCTAAAATATGCTGATATATGTAAATTAGTTGAAAATAAATGCGTCAGCTCTAAATGATCCATTTCTTAGAGATTTTGTAACACACATCTTTCCTATTCATAGCCTTATCATCAATAGCAATAAAACATGCTTCTTTAACTTTTCTCTTAATGTCATTTCTCTCCCTGCAAACTATTCTTGCATTTTTAGGTTCACATGCATGACCAGCTGATTTCTGATGTATTGCAAATATTGAGTTGCAATTTGGGTCTGTGCGCGTATTTGCGCATTAAAATTATATATATGTATAGTATGCACCTGAGTTTAATAATTTCTTTTTACAAATCTAAATATGTTATTGAAAATTATGGGTTATTCAAATTAAAAAAAATATCAACCAATTTTCTATTGCTATTGTAAATAAAAAAAGAGGAAAAAGAAAAACCTTTTTTATATCATAATTTAAGGAATAAATTTTTTTTATCAATAAATATATCATTATAAATAAATATCAAATCTTGTAAAGAGATTTTGATAATGTTATAGGTTTGAAAACATGTAAAGTATAAATAGACCTGATAAGACAAACAACAGACTCCAGTCCACTCTAGTTTATTCCTAGTCTTAACTTAAAAAACAATGTTGCAGTGTTCCCATGAAGTGAAGAAAAACTTTGTTAATCAGTTTTCCACTGGATTGTCATGCATTGCTGACATTAGAAGTATTTTTCAGAACTAAGATTCACCAATGCAAATATGACATTAGCTAGTGGAAGATGATCTACTGTGTGCAGCTAGAAAATCAACTACCACACTAGTCAAAAGACTGGAGTGATGTAATCAGTTCTAATGACTAACACTGAAGTTTGCTAAAGCCAAACATCCCTGCTTTAATCATGCCATGAGAAGAAAAGTAGACTGGACTGACTCACCATTAAAGACAACTACTAAAAGAATATCTGCAGAATGTCGTGGTTTCAAATTTCAAATTTTGCATTTTGTAAAATTCATCAACATAGTTATCATAGAACCTTATATTTAAAATATCAATAATAATTATTATTTTTATCTCTGCCACTCTGTATTATCTTCATTATACTTAGTATTAGTTGCAAATACAAAAGGAGCAAATTTGTATACCTCTTATCAATAAATTGTTAATTTGTATTATTATTAATCAATTTGTTTTGTATTGCTTATTAAACTCACTCCAAAGTTAATGTCATTAACATTCATTATGCTATTAATATCCAGAACCCTGAGAAATCATGCAATCCACTGGAAGCATGCAGAAATAGTGGTAACATTTTTACAAATGATGACTGGGTATTGATAAGTTTTCTAAAAGTAACATTTCTATTTAGAAGGTTTGGCAACTTAAAGTTTCATTTTTTCTTTTTATTGAAATTAAAAAGAAAAACAAAAATATTTTGGGGAGTACTTAGTTTAACCTTCAGTGCCAGCTTATATGTCATCATCATCATCAACAACACCATAAATATTTGGTTAATATTACTGTATATATTTGAAGTCAACCATTTTTATTGGAATGCATATTAATTATAATACAAATACATATTTTTGCACACCTAATGTTTCATTATATTTGAAATGTTCAAAAGTTTTGCTATATTTGGTAACAAATAATGTGGCCCGAACAACCTTTCTTCTACTCAGCTTCATTTCAGTACAGTCACACAATGTACTGAATATGAGAGTATAAAAAAATTGAACACATTGTGGTGTATAATTAGTATCACACAATATATGTTTGAAATGAAAAATAAAATTAACATTTATAAAAATGTATGTATTAACAGTTTATAAATGCAGTAGTTTGAATCTAGGTAGGCAGTGTATTATTTAATAAACAGGAGTATATTTAACATTAAATAAATAAATATCCAAGTCTGTAATGTCACATTATTTTGGAGACAATTGTATAAAAAGAGTTGAGACTGGTGTATTTATTCAATGATAGAATATAAATATAAAATATTTAAGTTTGTAAATCTGAATAAAAAAGATAAGCAGCACAGTAAAAACATAATTATCAAGAATATTATAAAACATTTAGTTATATATATATATAGATTATAACACATTCAAGAACAAAAGGAATTGAAGCACAATTATACATGGGTCCATCAACAACACGAGCCACAACAGTCAATAGAGTCAGTGCCAATAGGGCAAGAATCATTCACACAATGCATAAGCCTTCAGAAAAAAACCCAGGCACATTTAAAATTGAAATGATATGTGTATTAAAGAAAAAAGAGACAAAAATAATTTTCAAAAATAAATTCAAAAACTGAAAAAACACAACAAAGAAAACAGGAAATGCTGGAAAAAGAATTAAAAGAAATGCAATTAAAACTAAAGATTTTTTTAAAAAAACCCAACTAAATAGAGATAAAGAATTTGAAGAAAAGCAACAAAAAATAAAAAAAAAATGCATCAAGAAATAGAACAAAAGTTTCAAGTGGTGCAAGAGACTATAAACAGCATGATGTTTGAAATAGGTAGATCAAATACAAAAATAAGTACAACAGAAAATGAAGTGTATAGAAAGAAAATTATATTCTAACTTTGAGGAAGTAGTACAAAAATCTATTGAATCTAATGAAAACAAATTTCAGGAAAGTGTGCAAAATATAGAAAAAATAGACAAACTGAAAGTAAAAAATGAAGTGAAGAAAGATGATTATCAAATTCAAAATTCACTACTTAAAGAAAAACTCCAAGAGATTCAAGAGAAAATACAAGAAACTCAGACAGAAATAGTTGGCATCATAAATAGCATAAAAATGAATTATGTTAAGATGAAAGAAGATACACTAAACTGGTTTGCAGAATGGACAAGAGTAGAAGGGGTATGAAGAGAGATAGAATATAAAAAATGCTGTGAGAATACAACAATCACAGGATAGCACAGAAATTATGAGACCTTTAGTATAAGATTAAAAGAGACTCTTGGATCACATCAATAGTTGGGAGAATTATTTCTGATTAATCCAGCTAACAAAAATAAAGCAAGTGGCTATTGCCTATAATCATTTATAAAGACTTGCTAAGAATGGTGGAAATCAGTAATGAAAAAATCAATCTACTATTCTGGATAGAGGAACAAATTTTGAATAATTTTGGGTCAGAAGAACCCAAGAAAAAGTCAGAAATTAAATTATGCAAGAAAGATTTTGCATAAGGGGTGGTGAAAGTTATACCATTTTTTTTTGAAGATAGAAGAAGAAGAGTGGACTGTGTCGTAAAACCTATCAAGACTTGCTGTATACTATCTAATATCACCAATGTCCAAGAAGAACAACTTCCATTCTGGATAAACAAATTATGACTTATTCATAAATGTATTAAAAAAAAGATATCTGTAGATAGTGATGGTTTCAAAATTTATATTTCATAAGATATTATCAATATTATCATAAGGCATTAGATTTAAAATATCTTTAATAATAGCTATTTTTTATATTTTTACTGTTTTGTATTATATCTATTATACTCAGCAATAATATTTATTTTATAAAGTGCAGACAGTTTGAAATTAAATTGAAAGGCTGCAAACCTTTCACACTTATTATAATTATAATACTTATCTGAGAGCCAATCAGATGTTATGATGGCTGTCTGAATAGTGATCAGACTGTAAACACATGCAATTTATAACATCTAAAAACTACTGTGTAGTAAATAGTAGGATTTTGTCTGTATGTTTGTAATTTAATCTCAGTGAGTTAAATGTGAAGATATTTAAAGCTTCATGCTTTCAAACCTAAATGCTTCAGACTGGCTTAGATATATAGAAAGACAAGTAGAGAAGAGGGTGGACCACCATTTTCTTGTAAAATTCTTCGTCATGTGTTTATGGCTTGATCGCTATTCAGATGGGCATCATAACATCTGATTGGCTGTCAGATAAATATTATAATTATAATAAGCATGAGAGGTTTGCAGCCTTTCAACTCAGTAATATTTGTAAATATGTAAGCAACAAATAAGCTTAATAACAGTAGTCTTCTTCTAGTTCATGAAAAAATTACAAAAATCATTGTATGGAACTATGCATTTTACAGTTCTAGTGATTTGGGGTTTGCCTGTTGTGTGCATTCACACATGTCTGACATAAGAAGTTACATGCTTGGTAGAAAGAGCACTGTCACTCACATAGTGCTGCTCCTAGTTTTGATAATATTAAATATAATGAGTTAATGAGTCTTTTTTTAAATTCTTTTTTTATACTTGTACATTAAATAATCCTTAGCTTAATATAAGTAGACATCCACTAATTCATGAAAAAATTGCAAAATTTCACACTTTACAGTTCCAATTACACAGTGTTTGGCTGTTGCACACACATGCACATGTCCAAGATAAGAAGTTACGCCAATTTAGGCTAGGCTTTTATCAAGTTTATGCACAAATTCTGTTTTTATATGCTTGTCTCATTTAACAATGGCTAAAATTGTTTATAGCAGCACCCCCACAAATTTTAGTTATGAGTTGCTTTTCATTATAAATCAACATCACCATCATCATAGATATTTGGGTAATATTATTGTATTGTATATTTTTGAATTTAACCATTTTTAATATATATTAACCATAATATAAATATTTATTTTTGCACACTTAATGTTCCATTATGTTTAGAACATTCAAAAGTTCCATTATAATATATATGTAAAATTAATTCGTAATAGTTTGCATTGCTTATTTTTATATAATTTTTAAAATTGTTTATCAGGTTTGATGGTCTATTTGAAGTGAAATACTTGTGGCTATTATATAATTCACGAATTAAGATAATATCTAATACTATGATTAATTTTATCAATTATGTTTTCATCTGCAATAATAATCTAACCAAGATTACTGTTTTTAGCATTTATCTTTAATCCTACTTTCTTATTTTTAAGGATAACTCTTGCTAACATTTCCAACAATTAAAGCGTTAATTGAAGGTACAGCAGAATTGGATATTTTGACTAACAGAAAATACATAATTCAAGCTTATAATGTCCTTAATAAATTCAACACAGGAAGTGATCATCGATTAGTAAGATATAAGATACATTTTAATTCAAAACTAGGGAGACAAAAATATTAGAAAAACAATATTTACAGTTCATATTTCTAATCATCAGAAACATTTTAATGAATTTAAATCAGAACTTTAAAATCGTTTTCAAGTATTAGTAGATTTTGAACATGATTCAAATTTGAATGAAATTAATTGGAAAATAACTGATATACTTTTAAAAACTGCAACAATGACAGGTGGTAGAAAAAAGCATCAATAGATTAATAAAATTTTTACTGAGACTAGAAAATTAATGAAAAGAAGAACTATGAAGATATATAAAAATGATGCATTAAGAAGGCTTAAATATCTTGAATTTTGTAAAATGGTGTGATAAAAAGTTGATAAAGATATAAGAAAGTATAATTGTGAACTAGCAAGTAAAGCTTTAGAAGAGAATAAAAGTATCAAAAGTGTAAAACAACATTTTGGCATTGGTAGGTATCTTATATCTGTAATAAATAAAAGATGGAACTATTACTAACAAGAGAGTTGACATCATAAAATTGGTAAAAGAGTTCTATCAAGAATTATATAGTAATAAAGAACAAGTACCTCCTATACCTATTATATCTTCTGAATTGACGAGAATTTTGAATGAGGAGGTGAGACATGCAATTAAATCTATGAAGAAAGTGAAAGCTCCAGGTAATGGTGGAATTATAATCGATATATTAAAAGAAGCAGGAAATAAAAATACCAAATATCTAAATGATAAAGCTGTACCAGGTAATTGAAAGAATGCAGTATTAATATTAAAATTTTAAAAAGGTGATGAAGAAGATATTAGAAATTACAGATCTGTCAGTCTTTTATCAGGTTTATACAAAATTTTTACCAAGATAATTACAATTTGTCTACAGAGAACATTAAATTTCAACCAACCAAAAGAAGAAGCTGGATTTAAAAATGGTTTTAGTATAGAAGATCATATCCAAATATTGAGAGAAGTTATAGAAAGAACCAATGAATATGAGTTGCCATTATACTTTGGATTTGTAGATTATGAAAAGACATTTGATTTTAGAAGAATTTCTTCAATGATTAAAATATTGGATCATCAAGATATAGAACCACAATATTGTCATATTTTAAGGAATATTTATAAAAATGCATCAGCAGTAATTAGATTATATAATGATACTAGGAAGATTAACATTGAGAAGGATGTAAGACAGGGTGACTCCGTATCTCCAAAACTTTTTACAGCAGTCTCTGCAAGAAAATTTTTTTGGATTAAAATGGGAAGCAAAAGGAATAATGGAGATTATTTAAGCCATTTAGATTTTGCATATGATGTACTTGTTTTTGCAAATAATGCTTCAGAGCTTCAGGAAATGTTGCAAGAGTTATCAGATGAAAGTAGGACTAAAGGTAAATTTCAAAAAGACTAAAGTAATGTTCAATAATTTTTTTCAAAAGATGAAAATAAAGATTGATTATGGTGATTTAAAAGAAGTTAGCAACTCCAAATACATAGACCTGATTGTTAATGCAGATGTAAATATAATGGATGAAATTAATCATAGAATTAAACTTGTTTGACATGCTTTTGGTAGAAATAAATATTAAAAGGAAATGTTACTATGTGTTTGAAAATGAAATTTTTAATATAAATGTGTTTTACCAGTTATTACTTATGGATCTGAGACTTGGACATTTAATAAAAGAGTAATACAGAGACTTCAGACCACTGAAAGAAGTATGGTGAGATACATGTTAGGAGTATCAAGAAAAGGTCAAAAATGCAATACATGAGATGCATGTTAGGAGTAGCAAGAAAAGATCAAAAATGCAATATATAGCAAAGACAACAAACATATGATACTAACATTGTTGAAAGAATTAAAAGACTAAAGTAGAGTTGGAATAGACATATTGCTAGAAGAGATGATAATAGGTGAACAATTAAAATCTTAAGCTGGATTCCAAGAGATTGTAAAAGACCCCAAAAAAGACCACATGTGAGGTGGAAGGATGAAATCGTAGAAGATGGATTGAACTTGGAGAGATCTACATTCTCCAGTGGATTGATAATGGTTGACGATGATGATAATAATGTAAATAAAAAAATATTTCATAATAAATGTTTTTATTTACTGTGTAAATACTAAAAAAATAATATATATATTGAAATGGATACATGGGGATGACTGTGCTAAAATCACATTAGCCAGAGGACACTACTAGATAAACAGGCCTAGATTTCCTCTCTATTTTAGGCTGAACTGAAATATGCCATATGTCAAAGCATTGACTAGGAAGCGAACCAAGCCAGCTGCTTGGAAGGTAGCTATGCTAACCGCTAGGCCACCAACACTTGACTAAGAAAAGTTAAATTTTCTCAGCAAAGTAACATTATTACCCAATTCTACCAAACAGACCTAGCCATTTTTAATTTGGAAGTCTCTGGATCGCGGAGATAAGAAATAATATCAATATAAGATAGGCAGCCTACTTCTTTTATAAATATAATATGATGTGTGCCAATTATATGCGTTATTTATATACTGGAAGTGATATATATATATATATAAGTATAAAGTAAAATAAAATCTGAAATAATTTATGAAATGTGACCAGGAAATTAAATGAATAAGTAACTTACATGTGTTTAATATTATTTTTAATTGATATATTAAATACTAATAAATAAATAGATAATACTAATCGATGGGCATTAGTTAAATTAAAATAAATTTTATTAATACTCAGAAATAATAAAATTGTTTTTACGACTTTTAATATTTATCGATTATTTGCAGTTAATGTTGTTATGTCTCGACAAGTTTTTCCATAAAGACAAATAAAATTCCGTTAATTCTGACACACACATATAAATAATAACGAGGTAATCATGTCAGTAAATACTTAAGAGAACAATGCCGTGGGTGATTTACAAATTATCAAATATATGATATTTATAGATCATTATAAGTCAAGTAACGTCACGGCGGTTACGTATTTATTATATTTCACTTTATACACACATATACATGGCGTATAAATAAATGACTGTCGCATTATTCCTAGAATTAAGCCGCAGCTAGTAGCATATTAGTTTACACACCAACGCATATATATATAAAAAAATCTAACAACGAGTATATTAATAAAATATATTAAAATTCATGGAAGGTTACACGTACGACAAAGACACACTACAAACTCAATGCGTATCGATATTAAGTCCAAATTACTATATACCATTTATATAAAGTAATATACCTTACCTTGTGACAGAGAACGACGTTAAAATAATAATAAGTCTATATTTTAAAATGCTTAAAATCAAAATCAACAATAGTAGCGTTCCTAAGGTCGGTCAACCGGGCGTATGCACGGGGTCCCCGGGGCTAGTGCCTTAAAAATATTCACTAAACAGGAAATACATTTCTGAATTTAATAAGTATAATCTTAAATTTTTTATTAACAATTCCGATAAGCATTGCTGAATCAGAAAGTAGTTTGTCAAAACTTAAAATAATAAAAAAACTATTTAAGATCCATAACAGCACAACAAAAACTGTCCAACCTTACGTTGCTTTCCACAGAAAATAAATTATGCGGAAGATTTAAATTTAAATGAGATAATAGATAAATTTACTAAATTAAAGCAAGGAAAATAAAGTTAAATTAATTTTGTTTTTCATTTATATTAATATTAATGTGTTATTAGTTAAGTATTACTATGTAGAGAAGAATATATGTTATATATGTTCCTTCCTTGTATTAAAAATTAAAGATTTTATTTAATTACTCATTTTTTTTTTTTATCTTCCGGGGGTCCCACTCCATGTTTGTAGCTGGATTCTCAAAATCCAAAGGGCGGCGCTGATCAACAATTTAATACTGGTCGTTTTTCTTTTCAAACTTCTAAACAAACTCATTTTGTTTCCAGTCGTTGCTCAAATCAGA
>JAQFVV010009360.1:0-13836 GCA_028023455.1 Epiperipatus broadwayi | reverse complement strand
AACTAATTAAGGACTATATTAACCATAAAACTACTATAGTGCTTAGCATGTTTTCAAATTATATGCATTTCATTTGTTATAATTTTATGTTATTTATAGATTATATTATCAAAGTTCTAAATTATATTATCAAAGTTCTCAGAATATTGTCATCTGATAGTACTATATTTTAAAAGTGTCATGTGTATTCTTTTTATAAAGTTTATTTTTGAATGTATATGCAAATTCTGAACAAGGTAGAAGTTGATTTATATTTTGTTGCTTATTTTATACTTAAGTTTATTAAACTATATTTAGCATTAATTATTCATTTACTGGTTATCCACATCAGTTAGTTTTTGCATTTATTTAAGAGATAGAAGCATTGAAGTCTCTCTTGTTTTAAAAATATTTTTAACTTGCTAGTGTATTTTAATAGAGATCGTCATGTTTGTCTCTTTCTGTTGTTACTACCTATCTTAAAAGAGATGTGGCATTAGTCTATTTCTTATATTTATTATCTTGCTAGTGTAATCTGAAAAGAGATTGTCACATTATCTCTTTCTTATTGTCTTTTCTGATATATTATAAAGAGATTATCACATTGTATGTCTCTTGTACTTATTATCTTGCTAGAATATTTTTAATTGAGATTGTGGCTTTGGCTCTCTGTTACATTGTGATGTTTTCAGTGAATAATAATACTATTTGTTGTTTATCTAAGCTTGTGATGGTTTATTTAATGCAAATTCCATTATCTATTATTGTTCTTTGATGGCTTATTTTCATCACTTATATGACAAAAAATAAAAAAATTTAATTCCTTTATTGCCCTCATTCATAGGTATGTTTTCCTTTTGAGTTCATGACATCAATTTTACTTTGCCTTTAACTCATTATCCCAAATGTGGACTTTGTTTCTTAATGTATTTGCATAAAACCATATGTAGTGTATTACAATGGCTTTATCCTGGAAATGATATATTTGTATAGATATTGAGAAATTCTACCTTGACCTCTAGTTACACTTTTAGTATATCTGAGTGAAGGTTTTTTGTTTAATGTGTAAGTCCTGTAGCTTTGCTTTGCCAGCACTTCAAGATATAAATCTGTTAAATATTTAATGTTTTAAATTTTAAAATTATATATGGCTTCTATAAATAATATACATTTTCAGCAACCATCTCACTATTGGAATGTTAAGTTTATGGTTTATAAAAGATATTAAATACATTCAGAAAGGCCACTATAATAGCAAGACTATTATGTATAAGTGTGAGAACTTAGTCAAATATCAATGTTATAGAAAGTTTTATTAACCATCCATATAATTTATTTATTTATTTATTTATTATAATAAAGTTGTAAACTATGATTTTTTGATATTTTAAAGTTTTTTTAAAAGTATATAGAGAAATTTTTGTCTTGATGACATTGTATGATAACAATTATTTGTTATATGCTTCATGTTCAAATAAATGCTAATTCAATTTTTTAGTTTTTACTGTTATCAAACATGTTAAGAAATCTGAATATCATAAAGCTTATTATAAATTATCTTTAATTTTATTCACTGAGAGTACACAAATATTTAAAAGAATTTAACATGAAAATCACTTTATTAAAATTCCATTTAAGATATTAGGAGACCATCTAAGAAAGTGATAAATTTTATTTAATAGAATAATTATAATTGTTTATTCATTATTCAAGATCACTTTAGTCAATTTTATTTATTTGTGGAAGGTCACTGTGCTCATTTTGAAATTACTTTATACTAATTAGAATATTACTTTATTCGTCCATCATACATTCAAATAATGTAATTGCTTTGTTCAAATTCATAAAATATTTAAGCAGGATTTATTAGTGTGATATTTTGAGTAGTCATAAAGTTCCTTATCAACTTATTATATATGAACGCTTTTCTAGAAGATTATCTTATTCAAAATTAAGAGATTTTCATATTTATTTTAAATTTAAAAATTATTATTGTTATTATACTTTAGGAAGAATGTCTTATTGGTTTGTTACTAGGATCTCATTCCTTGTGTAATAATCCTTTAGAGTTAAAAGAAAGAACAAGATTTATAACTATTAAATATTAGTAATATTAACACTGAAACACCCATTTTACATACAAGATTATTGAATAAATTTTTTATCTTAAGAATAAATTACTTTAAAGAAGAAATTAAGGTAGCAAAGATATAACAATACCTGCTTCTATTTAATTAAACTTAATAGTAAATCTGTTCATGATTATAAATTACTTATTATTATTATAAGATGTGTTGTAGTGGGAAGATATTTTGTGAAGAGAAGAATTTAAAATAACCTAACCTTTAATGACATATGCTTTCCATAGTAAAAGCTATTATATTTTAAAGAGTGAGTATGAGAAGCACCCTATTCTTAATTTGTTATATTGCCTTCTTATTAATCATGTTTATTATTATTATTATTATTATTATTATTATTATTATTATTATTATTATTATTATTATTATTATTATTATTATTATTATTATTATTATTATTATTATTATTATTATTATTATTATTATTATTATTATTATTTACCCCTTGCTCTTAGTATTGTGGCATATAGCATTTGGAAATCCTTTGAGTTAACCAATAATATTATCATTTAGTCTATAGTATTATTTTGGCTTTTGTGTGAGATTGCTTCATTTGATGCTATCTTTTAGGTTATTATATATATATACACAATTATTGCTGTTATAAAAAGATCTTTTATTTTATATTGTATAATTTATTTAAAATATTTATAAAGGTCTGATGATTGTTTATGCCCTGAAATATCAGTAAATATGATCTTCAGCAAGTTTGTTTTTTGTATAGTAAACAAAGTTCTTATGCTTTTTGTTTTATTTTGTTTTATAATTGGGAAAATAGATACAACAAAAAAATGTTGTAAGTAGTAATCCCTGAGCTTTGACAAACTAAGATAGTTTAGAACATCTAATAAGTAAAGCCAATTGACTAGATTATAAGCTGACTTACCAAAGTCTATTTGTTTTATAAAATAATCTGTCACTTTCATTTTCCTTTGTAAGGCATTGTTTTTGGGGTAATAATTGCACTGACATTCTACATAACAGATTTAAATTTTACAAAGGTAAGGTCACCAAAGAAGAGCTGAAGATGTTAATTGATAAATAAAAATTCAAACAATTTTTCTTATTTATTAGAATTTGCAATAAAAAACAATTAAGCAATTTTTACTATTTATTATAATTTTTTAAATAAATAATTTGTTTTTAAAACTAACCATTTTTACTATAAATTCACATTGACAATCTCTATTTGAAAAAAAAAAAATCTTATTATTAATATATGGACAAGCAGACATTATACTTCTATTTATCAAAAAAAGTTTTCTTACATTGAACTTAATTGTAAAATTTAATTTGCAGTTTTATAATAATACAATATAAGCTATAAAAATTATGTAATTTACTAAAAAATAATAATAGTATATACAAGCACTTTAACATGCTGGGTAAAGAAGCTGTTAGTGGTAACAAAAATAATCAAAGTAAATTAATGCAGGCATAGCACTTTCAAGGTTTTGTCCCTCATATTCATGGCCAAAACAGATTTTAAATCAATGTTGTGATATTGATAAATGATAATGTATGTAAATGCATATGTGAATTAACTTGTCCATTTTCTTGAGATAGCAAAACATGTGTCACATTTATTGATCACGTTGTTATCGTTGATGATAAAATACGCTTCTTTAATCTTCCTTAGCTTCAGCACAAACTACCTTGGAATTGGAGGGTTCATACCCATAAAATCTTATGTAATATAATAAAATATTACAAAATGATGCAACTGCAATTTTTAATAATTTTTTAATAAAATAAACCACATATTGTTTGATTATTTTTAAAAATTAAATTTTCATTATTTTTTTTTGCAAATTACAAATATATATTGTTCATTAAGAAATTATTAACAAAATAAGATTGCATTATTTTGTGATATTTTTATGCAAGTTTTTATTACTTGTATCATTATAAAAATATGCATTAAATTTTACAATTATAATAACAGAGTATGTATTGTTTTTTAATTTTATTTAAATTATGCATTATATGTTGACATTACTGTTTATAATTTTGTTTCAGTACTTTCTTTGATTATAAAAATGTTAACTTTATCAATTAGCATCTCTTTTATGATTTTGGTGGCTTTGTCTCTTATGCAAATCTCAAATCTGTTATGTGAAACTTTTTTTCAATCAGTACTGTTCTTGAATTCTCAGAATTTGAATATAATAATATTTGAAAGCTCTTAAATAGAATTTTTCCAATAGGTTAGAGTAATATAATGAATGAAAATAGATATTAAGTCTTTTAATCTTGTTCATTGTTGTAATGATTGTTTTTTTAACATAAATTATTTTTACAGCACCTTTATATTATATTTCCATAATAAAAATATTAAGACATAATTTAATAGTTTGCAAAAAGATTAGATTGTATATACTTATAAGCTTTTGTTTCCTTTAAGATTATAGGAATATCTTTAGTGAAGAAATCATATTTACACTTTTAAATAGATGACTAGTAGTTTAGATAAGTAATATAGTGATATCAGGTTTGTAATTTTTCTTGTCAGAAAATTTTGCTGTATTAGATTGTCAAGATGGTTATGGACTTTTTTTAAAAAAATTAACTATTAATTCTTGTCAAGATGCAGTTATTTTTTGTATCTCATGTATTTTTTGCCTGTGGTAATTTATTGACTCATTAACCTGAGTATATTTGCATAGACATAGCTTTATAATTTTTCTCCATTGCTTTGTTCTCCTTCAGCAACCTGTAGTACTATTTGACAAGTTTAGACTCATTCTGCTATAAAAAAACTGATTATTAATCTATTACGTCAAAAAAACTGAAAATGTCAGTAATCTACAAAAATCCACAAAAAAAACCTTAAAAGCATTGACTAGAACCTTCAAGGTTTCTGATTGGTCAATTGTTTGACTTTGGGTGCATCAACAAACTTTCTTTTTTTTTTAACAAACTTATGCACTGCCATTCTATTGTTATTTATGATAAGGAAAAAATTCATTTCTGTCATTAATTTAAATATTTATGATTAGTTTTATAAAATATTTATATAATAACTATTAAAAAGAAATATATTTATGTTTACATTTAGATTTTTTTAAAATATGTTTTGTTTTAAATAGAAGTTTAAAAAAAAACTAAAGTAAGTATAAAAATGAAACTGTTGTTCTGTGCTGTGAAGCCTATCAAAGCTGATTGTACAGTCGAGAGGTCAGCGACAGCCACTTTACAAGCAGTTGTCCCGGGTTAGCAGGTACACTTCCCTGCTGATGCTATGACACATGAGAAAAAAAATTATAAATACAATTTTAGATTTTGTAATAAAATTTCATAAGGTTATCATGATTTAAAAGTTTGTTCAGGTTTTACAAAGCAAATTCACATAACAACGATTTCATGTAATTTACTTTTAATAACAACGTTAAACAACCAGTCAATAAATGAAAATTGTATTGTTCACATTGCATGTTTCACTTTATAATTTATATATATATTTACAAAGTTTAAATATGGTATTTTACGATTATTTTTTTTGGGGGGGGGGGGTTGTAAATGTATGTTTCTAAAAAGTCCAATTTATTGAATTCTCATATAAAATAAAAGTTTAAATATTAAAACCAAATGTTGACTATCGACAAAAAAAGGCCACAAGGAAAAATAATGGAAATATATTACCCTATCAAAGATTATAAGCCTTTTGTTGTATATTATTGTCATGAATTAATTATTTGCATAATCTGCATGATTTAGTGCAGTAGCAAAATGGCAGATTCCAAAGCGTAAGGTACATAGATTGCAAAACATTTTATAAACTCTCAAACAATAAACTTTTCAATTTTATATATATACTAATTTTTTCTGCCATTTTACAGCAGTCTAAGAAAATTCAAGTGTTATTAATGTGCTGCCAATAGTTTTAAAAACTTTTTTTTTGTTCAGTATAGTTTTTTTTAACGATTCAGTTTAATTTTAAAAATAACTAAATTTTGTATTCAGTATATATATACATAACCTATCGAAGCAATGCTGACATGAAAAGGGAGGAATCGGATTTGTTGATTTTACTAATAGGGTTTGTCAGACTACAGAAAAGAAATCAGTTACCTAGTTTTATGTATTCAATTCTTTGTTAGAAAAACTTTAATGGATTTTCTTTTTACATAAAATAAATGTAAATTTATTTTTCTTTCTTGTTATTTTTTGGGAAAAAAATCACATATTAAAAGTAGTAATTAAGTGCTAAATTTGTCATTTTAATTAGCATAGTATTAAACATTTACTTTACCGTAAAAAATAAAAATACTAATTAACTGTTTAATAAAAAAATTAAAAAAAAAGCATACAAAAGTTTTTTAATAATAAAAATTTATTAGCACATAAAACATCTGTCATACTAAAATATTTTTATAAAATAATTATCAATTTTTTAACTCCCTTATTACGATTTAAATAGTATGTCAATTCTCTATCTCACCAACCATCATTATTTAAATGAGTACAAAAAGAAACATATGATTGAATAAGAAGCGAATCATATGATGACATGTTTGAATGTAGAGCTAGAGTGACGGGCTCTGGAGCTCAAAGTTCATACACTTCAGTTCCAGATCTATTACTTCCGCTATTTGAACTTCTTATGAACTGCTGAATACTCAACCATTCTATTATTTTTGTACTGCTAAATTTAGTCCAATGTCAAATAAGATCATTGAAAATCAAAGTTCATATATCATGATTTCAAAACACAAATTTTTCATAAACTCCTGAGAAATAAAGCCTTTGATTATTTAAAGAGAATAAACACTCAAAAAGAACATTTAGGAAACTAATTGTTATTCTCTTGCTGCTTTAGAGATTAATTTTTGACTTGTTAATTTGATGCGATAAGTAATAAAAGACTGAGAGAATAATAAATTTGTCATTGGTTGTTAATCTTTTGTATCAGGGCTGAGAGTCACAAAGGCACTTCATCAATGGGACTGCCAAATCACAATGATAATTAATAAAATTTATATGTAAATAAAAATGCTTAGGTTTACTGATTACTCCAATATTAGTAACAAGTTCTGATTTGAAAATGCTTAGACTTATGAATCATTCCATTGCTAAATATATCTTATTGGAAATATTTTTTTATTTAAATATGAGGATTACTTCTTTACTTAAATTGTTTCAAATAAATTAAATATTACATACTCTTCCTTTCAGCTGTATCAAACAGATGGTTGCCATTTTGCCATAATAAGTAATAAAATTTATATGTAAATGCAAATATTTAGATTTTTGAGTCACTCCATTGTCAGAAAGATGTTTTGATTGGAAATATTTTTGTTTAAATATAAGATAATTACTTTTAACTCAGACTTGTGACAAATATTCGAAATATACAAAATCTTGTATTGTATTCCATTAAACCAAACAGATCTGCATCAATTTTGCTATGAAAATTAACATTTATATAAAAATGAAAATATTTCATTTCTGAATTACTTTTACTTAAACAACCTAATTTATATAAAAATGACATGTCACTATTAATGATTAATTTAAAAATAAACTTATTTAAAACATTACCTCACAATAATTATGTGTAATAGGTAATGTAGTTTATCAGTCATTTTTTTAATGTTTCATGTCATGTTTAAATCTCCAAATTACTTTTATTTAAACATTCTAATTTACATAAAAATAATATATTACTATTAAAAATTTATTTAAAAATAAATTTATTCAAAGAATTACCTCATAATAATTATGCATACTAGATAAATTAGTTTGTTACTCATATCTAATAATATTTTATGTTGTGTGATCAGTTTGGCTGTAGTGCTAGAGTATCAAAAGCTGAAGAGAAGGTTTAAGGATTGATTCTGATAGTCTCATACTTTTTTAACACTGATACTATCTTTTTTTGCCTTTTAATATTAATATTATCTTTTTATTAACATTGATATATTTTTTTTACATTTTACTAATCTGCTTTTTATTGGATTTGGACTGTCATAGAATTTGTTATTTAGCTAAAATTTGTAATTGAACAATAACATTAATCAAATATATGATAGTCAAAATCAAAACAAAAAACAGAATTAGTAAAAAAATATTTTAAAAAAGGTATTACTGTGCATATTTTATTAAAACAGCATTATCATTTAATGTTCCTCTGTTGATTGTAGCAATTATACACACACTTGTAGTCACTCTATTGGGAAGTGCTTACAAATTTCTTTATCTATTCTAGTGGAAAAACAATTGTTTGATTTTCTAAAAAAATATTATAGTATATTATTAAGCAAAAGAAAGTCCAAGGTATAATCGCATCTAAATATTTATTGAATAAACAATGTGAGTATAAAAATTTCTCTTAAGTAAATGTTAATCCTTCAAATTTCCAGTTATCTGATTATATAGCATGACTAAAGTTTTCTACTGAAATAACAAGCATACAAAAAATTAAATAATAAAATAGTTAAACTATTCTATTATAGTTAAACTATTCTATTATTGAACAAATATTTGAGAGACTATCATTTCTTAATGGAAAATGTAACAAGTTATGCATGACAGATTCCAAATGAAATAAAGTAAAAATTTAAAATTATTTTTAACTAATTAAAATGTTGGTTAAAGTCAACCTAGTTAAAACTGGATGTTATTTATCACATTCCCACAACAAAGTCAGGAGAGTTAATATGTAAATAAAAACATAAAAGTGTGAGTAATTATAATTTTTTAATACTCTGCTATATCTTTTGTTAAACAAAATTATAAAGAATTCATTTTGTTTTATTTAGCTAATTTTATTTTATGGGGTATGATAAGTCTTTTTCACATGATAAAAACATTTAGACATTTAAAAAAAAAATTACCTTACTTGAAAATATAGACACATTAAAATTGTACAAATTGGTACTTATATTTCATAAATAATTTACTACAGATATGATTTTAAATCAATATTTGAGAAGACAAAATACATTACATATAATGCAAAAAAAATATTTTTTTCAATATTTTATTCCAAATTAATAACATCATATTTATTTAATTTTTTTGTGTGAATTCTGATTCAATACATAAAAATGCTAACAAAGAAAATTGTTCTGGACCTATGCTGATTCCATATTAACATGTCCATAATATTGCAAAATGTTTAGGTAAACAATGTAAAAATCTGCATTACTTTGCATATTATATTCATTGTATGATCTATAAATTACAGAATTTTAGTAAAAAAAAAAGAAAACATAGTTTCATTTATCATGTGATAAAATGTTTAATTTTTTGAATTTCACAAAAGACTTAGGTCATGCAGGCCTGGAACCTTTAAAAATATGAAGTCTTGTGCTTTTGCACTACCTTCAGACCTACTCTATTCATGAGATTAGGGGTGCCTTGTTTTGCACAATGTACAGTTGGTCAACAAATTGAAGTGTGTGCTGTTTTTAATATAAGATTTTTTTTCTTGGTTTCACTACTGAAATGTAATAAGTTTTAATTTCACCATTTTTTTAATTAATTTATACATTTTTTCATTCTAGTCATGAATTCAGTAGTTTTTACAATTAATGTTGTCTTTAATCCTATAAGCTATAAAATATTTAGAAATGAATAAATAATGATTTTTGCAAAAGTTAATATATTTTGTATGTAGTCTTCTAAAGCATAACTTTAAATAAATGAAATTGTCTTAAAAAAGGAAATTTGGACTTGTAAATATAAAAAAAAATCAATGAAATATTAGGACAAAACTTTTGACAGCTACTAACTGCTAGTATGTTTGCCTTCTTTAATCTCTGAAGTTGATTTCTCTAAACACATGTAAATGTTCAATATTACACAACCCTATTTTTGGCAATATGTATAGAGAATTTTGCCTGTTTTAAAAGTTTAATATAATTGCAATAGAAATTGACACCTGCATATTTAGAAATGAAGATTCCATAACATTTTAAAAATAATTAATAAAAAAGTAAATAAATTTTATATAAACTTATTATTTCATTTTCATATTACAAATAAAAGATAATTCATATGTGTGTGCTAGCAACTTAATTCTACTCAATGGGATTAAACCATGTCTTATTTATTTTTTGGTTGAAAATACTATATAAAATTTTTTTAACCTAGTAGTTCCTAATATCTATAGCTAGAATTACTAATTCACAAAAATCAATTTTTTTAATTAAAATTTTGACCTTTAGAAGATGAAACAGATTCTAGCCATTACTAACAGACATTATACCTAGATGCACAATGACTAGTCTTCAGGAATATTGGCAAAAAGATTTAAAAATTGTCAATGTATTTTAAAAAGTTTAAAAATGTTTAATCATGATTATGTTAATTATTAAATGTAAATCTTTTTAAAAAATAAAGAAACTTTTTTATTAAAAAATACATTTTTATTGCCATGGTACTAAAGAACTTTTTTTAATGATTAGACAGTATCTTAAGTATTTTTTAAATTTCACAATAAAATACAAAAGGAATTCCATGAAAATTAAGTCGGAATGCAGAAAAAGTTAAATGAATTTAAAAACAAACAAAAGGAATCATAAAGTAAAATTGTTAATTCTATCAATGATGT
Organism: Epiperipatus broadwayi; assembly: GCA_028023455.1. NCBI lineage: Eukaryota > Metazoa > Onychophora > Udeonychophora > Euonychophora > Peripatidae > Epiperipatus > Epiperipatus broadwayi. The sequence goes on along the minus strand of JAQFVV010009360.1, from coordinate 3,159 downwards.
GACTATTAGAATAAATTAATTTGTTAAAATTAGGGTGTTTTGAGATTAATAACTTTGTATTATAATTATTCAAATTTTATTTGCTAATGATTGTAAAGAAATATATTTTTTGGGAATAATTCAAACTGATTGCCACCCAAAAAGTCAATAAATTAAAACTTGTTTTTTTTTTTTATTATTTAAAATAAAGTGACAGATAGTATAATAAAGTCATAAAATTACCTGGATTGTTTAAAGGAATATAATTTTTCTATAATTATAAAAAACAATCTTATAATTTAATAATAAATTAGTTATTAAAACTTCTATTCTTCAGCTATTTAATTTTATGTAATATTAAATTCTGAAAGTGTTCTGATTTTTAAAATATTTTGAAGATTAATCACAAATAATCTAAATTAATATTCTTATCATAATTTTAATAAAACTTAAAATTTACAATTATATATTATTAATGAATAACAATGTTTTTTTTTTCTTTATATATTTTAACCATCTAGTCATCTTCTCAGTCTTATCTGGGTTCATAAAAAAGCCCTGATGTTAGAAAATAGTATTAAAAAATATAAAATGGTCATCTATTAATATATGTAATTAGTATCAAAATACTCAGTACAAATAAAAAAGCAAACAATAGCAACATTAATTTATCATATACTACTACTACTATTACTACTACTACTACTACTACTACTACTACTGCCGCTGCAGCTGTGGCTACGGCTACTGCTACTGCTACTGCTACTGCTACTGCTACTGCTACTACTACTACTACTACTACTACTAATAATAATAATAATAATAATTCAATTCAATTCAATTTATTTACCGTACAAAACTACAGCATTAAGCCAATTAAAGAATTGCACTATAATAACTATACAATAATATACATAAATGAGTAAAAATGATGAAAATAATATAATTATATGCCATACTTTTTTATGAGATAAGTAACACATTTTTTAAAGTCTAAAGAAAAAATATTTTCATTAATAAAATCATGATTATAGGTATTAGGCAAATGAAACAAAGGTGAAAATTTTAATATGTTAGAACAACAAACCTTAATATAAAATAAAGTAAATGTACATGTTTTATGTAAACAATTATTAAAAGCAATATTTGAAATTTTGTTAGTTAACATAATTTTTTGATTCACAAGGTTATATAAAATTTTAAGATCTCTCATTTTTCTTCTAATGGATAGGGATAGATAATGGTCTTTTAATTTAATGTACTTAGAAAATTTGTCATAAACCAATTGAATTTTAATAATATCTTGTTTGAAACTGGGATTCCAAACAACAGATCCATATTCTAAAATTGGCAAAACCAAAGATAGAAATAATTTATATTTTGTAAAACTACTAAATTGTCTACCATGCCTTAAAATTGCACCCATAATTTTAAAAGCCTTATTTACTACATTTTCAATATGATGATGAAATGATCCATTGCTTGCAAAAATAATTCCAAGGTCTTTCTGAATATCAACAAATTTTATATTATGATCTTCAATATAATAAGGACAAATTATCATTTCAGATTTTTTGGAATAAGAAACTGTTGAACACTTATCCATATTAATATCCATTTTATTATCTCTACACCATTTCACAAAATTATTGATATCTTTTTGTAATAATATGCAATCATTAATTGAGTTTATATTCCTAAAAATTTTACAATTATCTGCATAACACAAAATATGCGAAAATTCTAAACTCTCTTCCAAATCATGAATATAAATGTTAAACAATAATGGTGCAAGGATACTGACCTGAGGTACTCCTATATTACAATAATATGGATTAGAAGAATTATTCTTAAACTTTACATAAGCTGTTCTCTTCTTAATAAAAGATTCAAACCATGCAACCAAATTATAGGAAAAACCTAATTTATACATTTTGAAAAGCAACCTGGAATGATCCACTTTATCAAATGCCTTGGATAAATCAAAATAAACAATATCTAAACGACATTGATTCTCAAAGGCATTAGCAATGTGATCAGTTATTGTTAAAAGATTAGTTTCAGTTGATCTTCCAGGTAAAAAATCATGTTGCACAGGAACCAAAATCTTATTTATGTCATTAACAATTTTCTTATAAACACATCTTTCAAATATGCGTGCAACTGTATGAAGCACAGAAATTGGTCTATAATTATTAACATTATCTTTTGAACCATTTTTAAAAATAGGTATAACTTTGGCAAGTTTTAGAGAGTTAGGAAAAATACAATTTTTATTGGAACAATTAAGAATATAACATAAAGGAGCAGCAATATATTCTACACAACTTTTATAAATGAAAGAAAGTATATTGTCATAACCTATACTTGAATGCGTTTTAAGTTGTTTGACAGCTGATATAATATCACTATTGTTGAAACAATCAATAGAAATGCTATCATTAAAACATCCCTTGATCAAATTAAACCCAGACAGTTGAGAATAACCAAATAATTCAGAAAAGTGAACTGAAAAGTCATCAGCACATAAAGATGAATTATAATCCATTTGAGATCTTTTTTTGGTAATGCCAGAAGTTTTAATAAAAGACCAAAATTCTTTAGGATTATCTGACAAATTGAGCTCCATATTTTTAATATAGTTTTGAAAATCAATTTTCTAAATAGCTTTAACCAATCTTCTATAATTAATACAATTATTGTAAAAAAGTACATTTCGTGTTTTAATGTATTGCTTATGATGATACAATTTCCTTCTAATAATTTTTTTAAGTTTATCTGAGAACCAAAAAGGGAAATAAAAATTGTGACAGTCACATTTTTTTGGTATATAAAAATCAATTAGATCATTAAATACTTGATTAAAAAAGTCCATATTATAATTAGCATCTGTTGAGGAATATTATAATAATAATAATAATAATAATAATAATAATAATAATAATAATAATAATAATAATAATAATAATAATAATAATAGCCCGCAGCAAATCTCTACTGAGGTAAGAAGCAAACCTTAAGCTCTCCGATGTAAGTATTTAAATTTTTCTTTTGTTTCAACTTGTTATTCGCAAAACAAACATAATACAAAATAAATCAAATCATATAATAGATTAATAGATTATTTTTTAAAAAATATCGGTGTGTATTCATATCTTTTTTGAAAAAAATAACTGACTT
>JAQFVV010009359.1:0-12500 GCA_028023455.1 Epiperipatus broadwayi | reverse complement strand
ATGCTGAACCAGCACTCATCGGTTTATACAGATTATCATCTCCCATGCATATATATATATATATATATATGCATGATATATATATATATATATATATATATATATATATATATATATATATATAATCAGTGCTGAGTTTATATTAAGATAGCAAATCTTTATACTTTAATGGACAGGCTTTAATCTACTCCAACCTCCAATTCTTCAGCTATTTATATTACTGAAAATGTCCAAATCCCATGCTGATCCCAATATTGTTGTTATGCCCATGTTGACCTCAAGTCAATTTAACCTCTCATGTATAAGACAGTATCCATTTAAATGCATAGAAGAGGGATGCCCAGAATGCAGGCTTAATGTGTGAGATTTGAAAATACAGGCATTCCTATAACTGGAACTTAATTGTAAATATAGAGAATTTGAATTCAGACTTTCAAGCAACTTTCAACTATCCACATTATCTTATACTGCTGCTATACATAACCAAACACATGTAGAAAAGATAAATATATATTTTTAATAATCTTGATAAAATATTGTATTCACTATATTTTGTTACATAGATATCTTTTTGTCCATGCATATACTATTGGTCAGATTACATTAAGGCAGCTTAATTGAAGACTTCTGTTTCAATACTAGAAACTGCAGTAATTCCAGTTATAGTTTTTCTGTTTGCAAATAAATTGTTTGGGGAAGTTACAGTAGCCAGGCAATAAAATATGGAGTCAAATAATTAGACGGGTTTCTTCTAAAATTAAGAGACATTGAACATTGAAATGGCTATTGGTGATCTTTTAGCTCTTTCATTTAATCAGTCATATAAGGCTGGAATCATAGGCAGCAACCTGTCATAATTAACCACTTTCCGACTATACTTTAATTTAGCAGTTCAAATTTAATCATAAACGATAAACATTAATGAAACTTTTACATCAATAAGAGAAAAAATATGAAAATCAGAAATTATTAAAAAGTGTTTATAAACTGTTTTTCATTTGCAAAATATTTATAATGAAAATAGTTTCTTTATTTTTTTCTAACCGCATGCACATGCAAAAATATGATGAGGGTGTGCATATTGAATCATTATAAATAAAGACTATCTCTGTGGCTTCATTCACTCATTGGAGATTGCTCTTACTAGACAGTAGAGTGACTTACTTTTGCCTCATCTTCTTTGATCTCAAATGTTCAAATCTTGAAAGATTGAAGCTCTAATATTTTTTTTTTAAATATTTTTTTAGAAACTATAATGAAAGATAAAATCAATCTTTAGCAGCAATGATAGCTGCTTATAAATAAATCATTTACTTGAAAATAAATCATTCCAACTGCAAGAGAAAAAAAAATAAAAAGACAAAATATGTATCACAAATATGTCCCAATATGTAATGTCACCGTTATAGGACTAATTTTTCAGTATGACGTCATCATTACATCACACAGTGATTGTGATAAAGTCCTAGTACCTACATTCATTATACTGGTTTATTATTTTGTTTATTTAATAATTTGGGATGCTGATTTTTAACTTTTTTACAGAAAACAATATTGAAAAAAAAATCCATCCAATAGTGCCATCTAGTGCAATCTCTAGTAACCAAAGACTTTAAAAGGTTGTGCATTATAATCCCTGTGCAATACTTTCCCATTCAATATGCTCAGTCTAATTTCTAGCTTATGGCTTTCTTTATTGAAGAGCCTTGGATCTGGAATAGTATATATGAATCATATTGGACTGGAAGGCATCTATTTGATTGCTAGAGTTTACACTAAGTAGCGCTACTGTGTGGGGAATTTTTCTTCTATTGCTTTAACAGTGGTCATGTGATGCTTTAATGGTTTGTAAAAAAATCTTGCTAAAATACTTCAACATTCCATGTAACGATAGTTCTCCAATGCACCTATTTTCTGTCCTATCTCAAAGGTCTTTGATGTCATTTTTATCAATTTTTTCCCTCAGCAAAATAATTCTCAAGAACAGTCTCCTATTGTTCATTGTTTCCCATGTTCAACTCCACAAAAGTGTGATATTATAATGATGGACTCTGTAATATCATATCCAACAAGTTAAAAAACATATTGATTGGTCTTACGATCTTGTTATCGAATTTTTAAATTTTAACGAACAATCTTAAAAATAATTTTTTCTAATGCTTTCATAAAATAGTACAGTACGGATAAATAAAAACAGGGGGAAATGATAAAGTTAAATTGTGATGTAAATGTATTAATAAGCTAAAACAATTTTAAGTAAAGAAATTATAGGTGAACTAAAATAATTAGAAAATAATACTGGACTGTTTTTCAAGACTGTAAAAAATTCTCGCAGTTAGCTGAACAAAACAGTTTTTATTCGAGTGATGAAATACCGATTTTTGTTATTTTAATTAAGAAAGAGTTTATGTAATAACTTATATATATATTTTTTCGTCAACTATGCTATCATTGCACTCAACTGTAACAGTGCAAGTAAGATAATTTTAGAGTGTGGAGTTGCACCCAACTATATATGAGCAATTAAGTTAATCCTTAAATGCATTCTAAGTAATGGAGAAATATTACGGAGAATGGTTAAATTCAAAGTCTGACGTTGAAATGAAAACATTTATCATTGCACTGAAGTAAGCTAGCTTAATTAGAGAGTTGTGTGACCTGCAATGCGTTGTCTTTATAGTGATAAGTGGGTGTATGCGGATTTGACTATTTTATATTTAAAGATAAACACTCCATTAATGCAAATAAGCAAAAAATTATATGAAGATAAAGCACCGCACGCATTTATCGAATAAATTTAAATATTGGTTGTAATGAATAATATATATTTCACACAAATAAAATTAGAGTGCGTAAAGTAAACAAAGAAATGAAATTATTAATTATAAATATTGGTTGTAATCGAACCTCTTTTATTTCTTCTATATTTTTAAGTTAAGAAACTTAATACAAATATTAATTCCATTTTTTTTTTTCCGGAATATAAAATGTAACAGAATATTTCAAATAAACCAACTAACAAATATAGCCCAGATTTTATCAAAAAAATTGTTTTTGTAACTTTGTATATGATTAGTTATTCAATATTTAATTTGTTTTCCTATTCCAGAATATAATAAAAATAGTACGTATAACACTCTTTACACAACTTTATAGTATTAACAATAACTTAATTATTAGTATAATCCAGAATATTATAGCTTTAAAATGCATCTATCAGTAATGCTTATGAAAAAAACTAAAAAAAGTATTAAAGAAGTTTATGATTTTTCCTAGCAAACTTTAGGATGGTTTTTAAACATTATTCTCAAAGCCTACCTGGCTAACAAGTCAATTGTTTGTAGGTGAATGAAAATCTATTTTTAGCTAGAAAGTAAAAAAAAAAAATGGTAGTGTATAGTTTACTGCCAGTATGACTAATACCTGTGAAGAGACATTATATAACATACAACTTATAATAATATTCAATAGGCTACCACACTTATAACGTAAAGCTATATAAACTAATAACAATTAATCAATTAAAACGGCTTAGCGCTTTCGAGAAAATGTATTTCTCATAATCATAGCCTGTTATGATTCATTTATTGGAATCATTCTATACGTATAATACGCAAACTCTATGCAAATAAATCAATTAGCTCATCTTTTTGATATAGCAAAACATGCTTTTTTACGATTAATGATGAAGGAGTCTTCTACTAGGAAGTAAGCCTCCTTTACCTTAGTTTAACATTGTGCCTCTCAGTACAAACTAATTTTGCAGAAGCGGGTTTGAACTCTGTCTGGATAATTTTTGATGTTGTACAAAAATTGAAGTCTATTCTGGGTTAGTATGTGACTTGTTATATTTATACTTATGCTGTGATAATCTAGTAGCTATGGTGGCTCTGGTTTCATGAACCATAGTCCGAGGCTTTGCATCCATAATAGGAAATTTATACCTTATAGTAAAAAGATTATACTTTTTATATAATAAAACAATCTGATACAGAACATAATTTATATCACTGCTTATAGCTTGTGTATCAATATGCTATAACTTGATCTCTACTGCCAAATTTGTTGACTTATGTATTTGCTTACATTCACTATTCTTTTATTAGGCTAGATATTATTTCATAATTTAATATGATAATATCTAACCTAATAAATAATTAGTAAAAATTGTTAATTTTGTTTTTAATCCAAATATGTGTTTTCATGAGACTTTTCTTTAGTAATTGTAGGGATATAATGATTTAAAACCAAAGCATTTGAAGAAGTTGCCGACTTTGACTTTATCAATTGTTATTCTTCTTAATTTTCTAGATATAGACCATGAAGACAATCTGAAAATTTTGTCTCTTGACAATGTTATTAAAAATGTACTATGGGACAATCACTATAGTGATTAACTTTTAGATGGAATTTGTTTTAGTTAGATAGACGGGTGAAAGTGATAAATATTTTTGTACCCTGCAATTTAAAAAGTTGCTTTAATTTAAATCATAAAGTTTTAAAGGATCGGGATTCAAACGAGTTGTAGATATGTGTTATGCAAATGTATAAACCATATAGGATAGGTCGATGAATATCAATTTATGTTTCTCTGTTGTTTACTTGTTATAAAAATCTGTATAAAAATATTAATTGGGAATGCGTCATTCTGACATGATTAAAATACCTTAGAGTTATATATGCTATGAATAAACAGAATTAACTTTAAAAAGTTCTTACTACAGTGAGCTAATAATGGTTATAAATGATCTGCATGTATATTGAAAAGAAAGATTTAAATAGATGTTTTACCAAATTCTTGTTTATGAATCTGAGATTTGGAGACTTCATAGAAGAACAGTACAGAGACTTCAGACTATTTAATAAAGTATGGAGCTGTATATAATAAAGAGTGACAAGAAGACATAGAAAATGAAATACATACGTGACAGCACAATCATTGAAAGAATTAAAAGATTAATTCAAGCTGGGCTAAATATATTGCTATAAGAGATATTCATAGTTGCTTTTTCAATTGAACACCAAAAAGATTGTAAAACATTTAGAAAGATACTATATGTAAGATAGATGTTGCAATAATATCGTTTTCTGGTATATTCGGAGAGTAACAAATTGTGGATAAGAGAAATTTGCAAGAGCAACTGAAAAGGATATATCTATTATAATTATCATTTTATCGATTCATTGCAAAATAAAGGTCTTTCCATGTTCAATTCACTTTGTTCAAGTTTTAGCATTTTTTCTCCACTTTACTTCAGCCAACATTTCTATTTCATTCACAAATTTCACATGTTTTTTCCCTAGGGCTTTTTATGATTTTGGGGGGATTTATTTTTAATACATCTAATGGCCTACCTATTATCATCTGCTGTAGTAGTTTTTCCACTAAAATTTATATCATAATTTCGTAATTATTTGTTAGTCTGTTAATAGATAAACTGAACATATCGAAGACAAGTTTAATATTTTAAACATCACTTAGTACTGTTAAGAATGCTTTCTTTAATCACTGCATGCATAGCTCTCTATGATCATCAACAGACATTAAACACAATTGAATAGTCTTAATAATTTTCTATACAAATACCTTTTATGGACGTTTTTTTATCAAATTATAAATACGATTTAAAGAGGCAAGACTCACCATACAGTAGCGCTACTCAGTGCAAGACAGAGTAATCAATGGATGTCAGAAGTCTTGTGCATAATATTCCTATCTAGTGCCTACTCATCCAATATCCTCAGACTAGTTTCTAGCTTGTGGCTTTCATCAGTGAGGAGCTTTGTATCTGAGAGCACTGCACCTAGATCTTAGGATCTAATGCAACCCTCCAGCAATCACCTTTTATCTCTACTTACTATGAGAATAAAATTGAAAACACAATATTTTCAATCCAAGCTCATTAGCTTATATAGTCATATGGGTCTGAACTTAGTTCAGTCCCCATACATTTTGGTGTCTTTGGTTCCTTAATAACCATAGCCACTACTATCCTATAAGGCAGGATTGGTATTAAACTATTAAAAATCACATGATCATCATTTCTTATGCTTGCTCATAACTGTTATTAAAACAGGCAAAACCCTCCATACAGTAGTACTACCCAGTGCATGCTGAGTAATCAATGGATGCCAGAAGGCTTATGCATAAAATCCCTATCTAGTGTCTACCCATCCAATATCCTCAGACTAGTTTCCAAAACTTGTGGCTTTCATCAGTGAAGGACCTTCTGTCGAGAGCACTGCACCTAGATCTTAGGATCTAATGCAACCCTCCAAAACTATGAGAATAAATTTGAAAACACAATAATATTTTCAATCCAAGCTCATTAGCTTATATTGTCATATAGTCTGAACTCAGTTCAGTACCCATACATTTTGGTGTCTTTGGTTCTTTAATAACCAGTTGACACCACTATCCTATTAGGCAGGATTGGTATTAAACCATTAAACATCACATAATCACCATTTCTTATGCTTTCTCATAACTATTATTAAAACAGGAAAAACTCTCCATACAGTAGTACCACTCAGTGCAAGCCAGGGTAATCAATATGTGCCAAAAGGAGTAATCAATGGATGCCAGAAGGCTTGTGCATAAAATCTCCATCTAGTGCCTGCTCATCTGATATCCCAAAACTAGTTTCTATCACCTAGATCCTAGCACCTAAATCTTAGGATCTAAGTGCAGTGCTCTCAGATCCAAGGCTCTTCACTGACAAAGCCACAAGCTAGAAACTAGTCTGGGGATAATGGATGAGTAGGCACTAAATAGGGACTTTATGCACAAGCCTTCTGGAATCCATTGATTTCTCTGGCTTGCACTGCATGGGACTGCTGTATGGAGAGTTTTGCCTGTCTTAATAACAATTATGCACAAGTATAGGAAATAGTGATCATGTTATGTTTAATGGTTTAATACCAATCCTGCCTAATAGGATAGTAGTGGCTATGGTTATTAGAGAACCAAAGACACCAAAATGTATGGATACTGAAGTGATTTCAGACCTATATGACTATATAAGTTAATGTGCTTGGATTGAAAATATTATCGTGTTTTTAATTTTAACCTCATAGTTTTGTAGTCAAGTAAAGATAAAAAGTGGCTGGTGAAGGGTTGCATAAGATCCTAAGATCTAGGTGCAGTGCTCTCAGATCCAAGGCTCCTCACTGACAAAAGCCACAAGCTAGAAACTAGTCTGGGGATATTGGATGAGTAGGCACTAGATGGGGATTTTATGCACAAGCCTTCTGACATTTATTCATTACTCTGGCATGCACTGAGTGGCTTGCACTGAGTGGCACTACTGTATAGATAGTTTTGCCTGTTTTAATAAGATATGAGGAAGTATAAGAAATGGTGATCATGTGATATATGTTTTGTTTAGGATTCAAAAAAGAATATTTTCGTTTTTTTTTCTTCTTTCACCAGAATTTTTATTTTAAAATTTGGAATAATAAAAATTAAGAATAGCAACAACAAGATTTTTAATAAAAAAAATGTTTTGAAAATATGTATTGTATATCCAAATTTTTAATAATTTAAATTTCTAGAAAGCCATATTTCCTACATGATCTTCCAAAAAATGTAGAAGAATTTTAAAAATAAAACATTAAAAATTACTCCTTTGTGTCATATTCTCCTTTGTAATTCAGAGATCACATTGCATTCAATGCTCTTATTTTTACCTGAGTGATTATTGTTCATTACTCCATATGTAGTGTAACAGTCAGATTTGTACACTCATGCAACAAAAATCAGAGCCCAAGCAAAATATACCAAAGCTGACCGTAGTGAGGTGGTTGAGACCTCTAATCCGACCAAACTCCAACTCATCTGCCAGTACTCCAAATTCAACACCTTATGAGTGACATTCCTGGGGCTACACTCAGTTCTCATTTAACCGCGAGCCGACATAGAACAGGGAGAAACACGAGACTTAAGGTCATTACTAACCTAACTAAATAAGTGATATATATAACACTTGACACTCTATTAATCTTAAATACTAGACATACACATATAGCATATAAACTCATTAAGAAATTGGAGTAATGAACTGTGACATTTAATAATATACTGTGGATTGGATAAAATACTATGGATTGGATAAGATACTGTGGTTTGGTTTGATCTAGAGTCTGAGCAAGAAAGATATACAACAGTTTATATTTAAAAAAGATTTATTAAAACAATAACAAATGATCTAACACAAAATATCATAATGGCAGGGATTGTATAATCTTCACAAGGTATTCAATACAGGCAAGCATGTTACAATAGTTGGGACTGTTATCAAGTACATCTGTTCCCTTTTAAACATATTACAATACATGTGTGTGTGAGTTATAGAGGTCATGCCTAATTATTTAATATGCTCATCTTATGAACTTGACTTGCTTAAGTTAGAAGTTGATACTTTAGTAGAGATGATGATGAGTACAGCCAGTTTTAAAGACTGTTATATATACTAATTAACTGAGCAACTAAATAAACTCAGAATCATGCAGATTCAAACTGATAACCAGATTCAAACTCCAGTCTAAAGCTGAATGATTAATTAATATGGGAAAAAGAACTGGTTACCATTAGGTCCACATATATGCGCTATGGCGCTATATTAAAATATTAAAGAAATAAACTGGCAGTGCGAGTGTGTGATTCTTCCAGAGTTTCAGCATCAAATGCTCGGTTTGCTCTGAGACCGACGGTTTGCTGCTATTGATATATGAACATAAAGTTCAGGAAGTCGGATTGGCTTTATGGAAAAACAATCTGGGTCCTCACGCCCCCAGTTCTAATGAAGATAGCCATAACCCGAACTAAATAAAGGGGCGGTTTGTTACCGTGAACCCTTGTCAGAGGCAGCAAAACGTAACACATATAAGTGTACTATATAAAAACACACCCGCAATGCACGCAATATATATATAAAAAGCAATAAGTATGCATATAATTAATTGCGCCTAAAACAGATAGCTTTTATCTGTCAAGCTAATTCAAAACAGTTCTTAAAATTAGCATTATAAGTATGCTAATAAAATGGGCTTAAACTACATAAAAATAATCTAGTTAAGATCCTGAATCTGCATATAAATATTCTTAATTAAGGAGGGAAAGTATATTCGATGGGACTTAATACAAACATTAGCAAATATACTTTATCATCTCTAAACAATATATATATCCCCTTCCAACTAATAAATATCAAAGGTTATAATATAAGATCGGTTAAGCAAATCTTAAAAAAATACGATTTTACAATATATATATATAACTATGATAACAACGAGTGGTTAGCGCATTCGTTTATTACCAATATTATAATTTCGAAACAATGATTTAATAAAATAAACAAGGCTTTTAAAATGTCTAAGCGAAGATTACAATTATCTCCTTTATAAATTACTTACTTGGTTTCATTGTTTCGAAATCTGAGCATATTATCACATTAACATAACAAAATGCATTTAAACAAAATATTAAAATTACTGAAATTAGGCAAGACCGTTAGCTTGTAAGAATTGAAGAGAATAAATTTCGGACATTTAATGAGTATAAAAAAAAAATATGAAATCTTTTAATTCATAAAAGACTTCAGCAGTTTATAAAATTAAAGTAAGTGAGCTTTTTTTCTTTTACATTATAGATAAAGTTACACAGACTGATAGTTTCGTTTTATAAGAGGGTAAAATTGAAAGAGTTTTTATAATTTAGATAGAACGTTCTTTTTAAAGTGTTTTAAGAATTTATAGATTAAAGTTCATACCGCAGCTCCTTTTAAAAATGATTACCATCTCTCTCTGCCTCCTTGAGTGGACTTGAAGCGTATATCAATGATAGTGGTTGGAATGGGGCGTCTGACAGCGTCATAATCTTCAGTGGCCTTTCAGATAGGTTAAATTTCTTCATATTCTCCATGCAGGTTGCTGGAAAGTCTATTCAAAGGAATGTTTAGAGGAATTGAGAGTCCATCTGGCTTCCGAGCCAGTAAATATATTATTCTACTCGATCATTTTTGGATTCTGGTCTCCACAACAATTTTCAGAAAAAAAAAAAAACTAAAGAGAGTCCTTTTCAAAAAAAATCTGCAATATTTATATTCCCTAGATCAAAAGCCAGCGACCATCTATTTTAAAACACAATTCAGACTTCTAAGTTTTAGCCTTAGGTCTCTTTTGATTCTTATCTTTTTTTTATCTTGTTGCCCAAACTTTTACTGGTTTGATCTGGGAAAAGAAATTCATTACAATCGTAATGAATGAGCTCTAGAACAATGTCAATAACCTAGGGACTATCTGATCCCACCTGCAAATTATTCTAAATAAAAATCTGCGATATCTATATTCCCTAGATCAAAAGCCAGTGACTATCTATTTTAAAGCACAATTCAAACTTCTAAGTTTTACAGCAATCTGTCTTTTTTGATTCTAATCTCTCTTTTTTTTATCTTGTTGCCAAATTTTTACTGGTTTGATCTGGAAAAGAAATTCATTACAATCGTAATGAATGAGCTCTAAAACAATGTCAATAACCTAGGGACTATCTGATCCCACCTGCGAATTATTCTAAATAAAAATCTTATTACCAATCTGTGAATTTCGCATGTGATTTATAATTTACTTAAACCAAACTTGTTAAAGAATATTTAGCCACATTTTCTAAACAAAATAACCCTTATACAATATATTATTTATATAAATGCTGCAATATATCTATACAAAATTTAATATCATTATCATTTACAGGTGCTTGTATGTGTGACAATAAACATATAATTGTTTGAATGCATATAAAACTGTGACCACATATATAACTGTATAAATGAATATATCGCTGTGTGGATATATACAACTGTGTAAACATATATATATATACAGCTGTGTAAAGGCATATAACACTGAGTGTATACATATACACTTGTACTAAAGAGTGTTCAAAACCGGCATAGATGTGTCTATGGAGACATAAAGGTGAAACAGATAGAAGGACAGTAATATCTGTTTCAGTAGTAAGAATCAGGACATGCATTTAAAAATTGCCCTTGAATACTTCTTCAAATAAATGATTAAAGATACCAAATAATGATTCAAATGTTCACCATATTCCATTTCTGATGAATTGACTTTATAGATTTTTCCAGATTATCAAACTCTCTGCCTGTATGCTTTAGTGTAATGGTAAAGTGTCAGACTCTGAAGATAATGCTCTCAGATCATTTCAGTTGTAGAACTTCTTGAGCCCAACCATTGAGCTTCTTATGAACTCTCAATAATAATCATTCTATTATTTATTTTATAAAATCTTTTCAAAACGTTCTCATAACTATTCACTGTTTATCTTTTTTTATTTTGTGCTAAATTCTAAAATAAAATATTTATTAGCAAACTAAGTGTGTAGTTAAACCATCAGAATATTTCTTTCACATGTTCAAAACATCAACATGATATCAAAAATGGCATCCATACTTGGAATAGGGTTTATGCCAATAAACATTACATGATCACCATTTCTTATGCTTGCTTATAACTGTTATTAAAACAGGCCAAACTCACTATACTTATTGCTACACACAGCAAGTTAGAGTAATCAATGGATGCCAAAAGGCTTGTGCATAAAATCCCCATCTAGTGCCTACTCATCCAATATCCCCAGACTAGTTTCTGGCTTGTGGCCTTCATCATTGAGGAGCATTGGATCTGAGAGCAGTGCTCCTCACTGATGAAGGCCACAAGCCAGAAACTAGTCTGGGGATATTGGATGAGTAGGCACTAGATGAGGATTTTATGCACAAACCTTCTGGCATCCATTGATTACTCTAGCTTGCTGTGTGTGGCAATACATATAGTGAGTTTTGCCTATTTTTGATATTAATTTCAATTCACCATAAAAGAATTAAAATGACATTAATCAGGAAATGGCTATAAAAATTTTGCAGTTTTTATACCCTAACCATTAATAACTTTTTGTGTCATATTGTGAAAGTCCCCCTTAATGTAAATATTGCTTCCAAAGCTCCACATTGTTTTTTTAATCAAATAGCTAGTATTTAGAATCATTGTTAATAAATCATTTTTATAGCGCGATGTTTGTAAACTGTAATATTTAACACAGCATTACGCTGTTGCACATGCGCTTTGAAGATTTTAACTATAAATGAATGAATACTAACACTCAATCACATGATAAAGTCTTTGGAAAAGATAGAATGGCCATCTATCTTTTCGAACCCAAACGCTTTTGTATGGGCGAATCTTAAGTGTTTGAAAGTGAAAGCGTGAATATATTAAATAATCACTTTAAATTACTATTACATGCTTGAATGAAAGACGCTAATGAAATTTACTAGAATTTACTATATGTCATTCTTCTTATTTGATATTAAATGTATGTAAATAAATCATTTTTATAGCGCGATGTTTGCAAACTGTAATATTTAACACAGCATTACGCTGTTGCACATGCGCTTTGAAGATTTTAACTATAAATGAATGAATAC
>JAQFVV010009358.1:0-13868 GCA_028023455.1 Epiperipatus broadwayi | reverse complement strand
ATTACCAAAATCACACTTTCTTTATGTTTGCCATAATATCATATAAATACAATTTATCCAAACTTCAAACACTTTTTAGCAAACTTTATTTGTACATACACCTACGTTTCGACTGACCTGCAGTCTTCTTCAGAGCTATGATATAATGAACAAAAATAAAAAAACAACTATATAATAACACCATAAAAAAATTTTTTTTAAACAATAAAAAAACTAAAAACAACATAAAATATATATATTAAAAACTTGAAATAAATAATCAAACCCATATAAAACAATTAATATAAAATAAAATGTACTACATAAATAAAAAATAAATATAAATTATACATGTGTATTCTTAACTTTATACATATATACATTCAAGGACAACTATTAATCTAAATATTATCTATTTTATTATTATTAACAATCTACTAATTATCTGTATTCTTCATAAACTTAAACTTTATGATTAGTAACTAAAATTCTTTTAATTTTAAATCATATTTATTATTTTCTTACTCATTCTTCTTTTAAAATTAATATTTTATATTTATTATTGCTAAATATTTAAAACCTATAAACTTTATAATCTTTACACTTACTAAGGTTATTCTGATCTTCTAAATAAAATAATGAAAAATCATTTTTTTTCAAAAAATTATCTTATACCCTAGCTCCCTCTATTACATATTATTTAAACTAAATATATATCCCCTACAACTCTTTATTTATATATATATATTTTTACACTTTAACTTTTATTATATAATACTCATAAATTTATATTATACTTCTTTATGTTTTTATATATATAAACCCTACAACTTTATTTACATATATATATATTTTATATATTTTAACTTTTATCATTATTTTTATATAATTCTTATAAAAAAAATTTTATACTGTTTTATATGTAAATATTATGGTAAGTTTATTAATTTATTTATTTATTATTATTTTTTATTATTTAATATCTATAAATATACCCAAATTTATACTCCTATTTAACCTAACATTTTTTATCACCCCCAACTTATTCATTAACAATTATCTCTTTACATATTTACCTATATATATCTTATTTAATAATTATACCAATCTCATCCTAATCCCAGAATCTCTATTAAATTCTGGTTTTATCTTTCTTATTAATATAGCTTCTTTTATTTTCCTTTCTTTAATACTTTTTGTATATAACTTCATTTTTATTGAACTTTGTGTAAATTTGTGTCCTGTTTTTTTTGTATGTATATATATTGGTGATTTATTATCTGCCATATATTGTTTTAGTCTTGTTTTTATAGAATTTTTTGTTTCTCCCACATATTTGTTATCAATCCCACTATCTAGACATTGTTTGCATTTTATCACATATACTCCATTAATTATTTCTTTATTATCTTTATTATATCCTATGTATTTGTTATCTATCAAATTTAATAGGTTTTCTCTTTTTTTATTAACTATTTTTGTATTAATTATTCTTTTGTATCTTTTATTAATCTTTTTTATAATTTTGTTAAATTTATTCACTATGATATTATTATTTGTTTTTATTCCTATATATCTATCTTCACCTTTCTTTTTTCCTTCACTCTTTTCATTTTTATTTATCTTATACTCTATTTTTCCAATACTTCTTTTAATATATATATATATATACAAGGAAACCATTCATTTTTAATTCATTGATTATTAAATCTTTTTGTATATTATAATCTTCTTTCCTTGAACAATACATTGCAGCTCTGTATATTCTTGAATATATACAACTAATTTTATATTTCCTATCAATGTTGGAAAACCAATTTGTTATTTTGTTACCAATATTATTCTTTTTATAAACACTTGTCTCAATACACCATTTTTTATCTATCAATTTCTTTTAAAACATTATATCCAGATATGCAATTTTATTATTCTCTTCCTTCTCAACTGTAAATTTTATATTCTCTTCTATTTTATTAATATCATTAATAAACCAGCTATTTGTCTTTGGCTTTTATTAAAAATCATTAATATACAAAATTAAATAATTGTCTACATATCTGTTAAAAAACAAAGGAGCATTTTTTATTTTCTGTTATATTTTTATCAAATTGATTCATATAAATATTACTTAAAATTGTACTAAGAGCTCCTCCCATTAACAATCCTTCTTTTTGCTTATAGAATTCTGTATTATATTCAAAAACTACATTCTTGCAACATAATTCCATTAAATCTACCAAAATATGAACAGGTATTTTTATTGTTTTATTTTTATCCTTAATATATTTCTCTATAGCTAAATTTATCACTTTACCTACATTTAAATTAGTATACATAGAAATAATGTCCATCCTTAAAAACGTTAAGTTTCTGTATTCATATTTTTAAAATATGTCATTAACCTCATGTATTAAAATTTTATTATTTTTAATATTGGAATTTTCATACTCATTAGCATATTTTTTAAAAATTTCACTGGATAACCATTTTGAAACCTTGTCTAAATAAGATCCTTTACAATCAATAATTGGCCTTAGTGGGATATTTTCCTTGTTAATTTTTGGAGCCCCATATATTCTTGCTGTTTTACATTCTTTACTTCCTATTTTCTCAAATGTTAACCTGTCTATTAATCCCTCCTTATAAATATGTTTAATTAATGTATATATCTTTCTATTTTTTAAGTCACTGTCATTCTTCTTAACTTTTTCAAATACCTTATCACTCAGCATAACCTTCATTTTTTCTAAATAATCTTTTTTTATCTAATATCACCAATTTATTCCCTTTATCTGACTTTAAGAAAACTACTTTTTTTTCATACTTAGACTTAATCTTTCTGACTTCTTCCTTCCCTATTAATTCTTTGTTTTTCTTTACATTTTCTTTACTTCTATTTCCAAGTTTAAGTATTTAAAACAAATATATACTATTAATTAAACATATTTATAAGGAGGGATTAATAGACAGGTTAACATTTGAGAAAATAGGAAGTAAAGAATGTAAAACAGCAAGAATATATGGGGCTCCAAAAATTAACAAGGAAAATATCCCACTAAGGCCAATTATTGATTGTAAAGGATCTTATTTAGACAAGGTTTCAAAATGGTTATCCAGTGAAATTTTTAAAAAATATGCTAATGAGTATGAAAATTCCAATATTAAAAATAATAAAATTTTAATACATGAGGTTAATGACATATTTAAAAAAATATGAATACAGAAACTTAACGTTTTTAAAGATGGACATTATTTCTATGTATACTAATTTAAATGTAGGTAAAGCGATAAATTTAGCTATAGAGAAATATATTAAGGATAAAAATAAAACAATAAAAATACCTGTTCATATTTTGGTAGATTTAATGGAATTATGTTGCAAGGATGTAGTTTTTGAATATAATACAGAATTCTATAAGCAAAAAGAAGGATTGTTAATGGGAGGAGCTCTTAGTGCAATTTTAAGTAATATTTATATGAATGAATTTGATAAAAATATAACAGAAAATAAAAATGCTCCTTTGTTTTTTAACAGATATGTAGATGATTATTTAATGATTTTTAATAAAAGCCAAAGACAAATAAGCTGGTTTATTAATGATATTAATAAAATAGAAGAGAATATAAAATTTACAGTTGAGAAGGAAGAGAGTAATAAAATTGCATATCTGAATATAATGTTTCAAAAGAAATTGATAGATAAAAAATGGTGTATTGAGACAAGTGTTTATAAAAAGAATAATATTGGTAACAAAATAACAAATTGGTTTTCCAACATTGATAGGAAATATAAAATTAGTTGTATATATTCAAGAATATACAGAGCTGCAATGTATTGTTCAAGGAAAGAAGATTATAATATACAAAAAGATTTAATAATCAATGAATTAAAAATGAATGGTTTCCCTGTATATATAATTAAAAGAAGTGTTGGAAAAATAGAGTATAAGATAAATAAAAATGAAAAGAGTGAAGGAAAAAAGAAAGATGAAGATAGATATATAGGAATAAAAACAAATAATAATATCATAGTGAATAAATTTAGCAAAATTATAAAAAAGATTAATAAAAGATACAAAAGAATAATTAATACAAAAATAGTTAAAAAAAAGAGAAAACCTATTAAATTTGATAGATAACAAATACATAGGATATAATAAAGATAATAAAGAAATAATTAATGGAGTATATGTGATAAAATGAAAACAATGTCTAGATAGTGGGATTGAGAAACAAAAAATTCTATAAAAACAAGACTAAAACAACATATGGCAGATAATAAATCACCAATATATATACATACAAAAGAACAGGACACAAATTTACACAAAGTTCAATAAAAATGAAGTTATATACAAAAAGTATTAAAGAAAGGAAAATAAAAGAAGCTATATTAATAAGAAAGATAAAACCAGAATTTAATAGAGATTCTGGGTTTAGGATGAGATTGGTATAATTATTAAATAAGATATATAGAGGTAAATATGTAAAGAGATAATTGTTAATAAATAAGTTGGGGGTGATAAAAAATGTTAGGTTAAATAGGAGTATAAATTTGGGTATATTTATAGATATTAAATAATAAATAATAATAATAAATAAATAAATTAATAAACTTAGCATAATATTTACATATAAAACAGTATGAAAATTTTTTATAAGAATTATATAAAAATAATGATAAAAGGTTAAATATATAATATATATATATATGTAAATAAAGTTGTAGGGTTTATATATAAAAAAACATATAAAGAAGTATAATATAAATTTATGAGTATTATATAATAAAAGTTAAAGTGTAAAAATATATATATATAAATAAAGAGTTGTAGGGGATATATATTTAGTTTAAATAATATGTAATAGAGGGAGCTAGGGTATAAGATAATTTTTTGAAAAAAAAAAAGATTTTTCATTATTTTATTTAGAAGATCAGAATAACCTTAGTAAGTGTAAAAATTATAAAGTTTATAGGTTTTAAATATTTAGCAATAATAAATATAAAATATTAATTTTAAAAGAAGAATGAGTAAGAAAATAATAAATATGATTTAAAATTAAAAGAATTTTAGTTACTAATCATAAAGTTTAAGTTTATGAAGAATACAGATAATTAGTAGATTGTTAATAATAATAAAATAGATAATATTTAGATTAATAGTTGTCCTTGAGTGTATATATGTATAAAGTTAAGAATACACATGTATAATTTATATTTATTTTTTATTTATGTAGTACATTTTATTTTATATTAATTGTTTTATATGGGTTTGATTATTTATTTCAGGTTTTTAATATATATATTTTATGTTGTTTTTAGTTTTTTTGTTGTTTAAAAAAAATTTTTATGGTGTTATTATATAGTTGTTTTTTTATTTTGTTCATTATATCATAGCTCTGAAGAAGACTGCAGGTCAGTCGAAACGTAGGTGTATGTACAAATAAAGTTTGCTAAAAAGTGTTTGAAGTTTGGATAAATTGTATCTAATAGTGTTAAGTTAGAAATGTTTGAGTGGCTTAATTTGAAAGAAATGAAAATGCAATCAGTCTATTGAAAGTTCTATATAAAAAAAATGTTGAGTTGAGGAATGAGTTAGAAACAATGAAAAATGATTGATTATTGGATACATGTAAAAAGAATCACATGATCACCATTTGTTATGATTGCTCTTAACTATTAAAACAGGCAAAACTCTCTATATGTATTGCCACTCAGTGCAAGCCAGAGTAATCAATGGATACCAGAAGGTTTGTGCATAAAATCTCCATCTAATGCCTACTCATCCAATATCACCAGATTAGTTTCTGGCTTGTGGAATGTTGAAGATGAACTATTGACTGCTAATTTTGAAACATTTAATTGTTTAAAAAAATTAACGACTGCTATATTATCATTTTTCCCCTCTACATATGTATGTGAATCAGTGTTTTCAGAAACAAATTTAATTAAAGATAGTTCAAGAAATAGAATGATACATGAATCTAGTTCAGCATGTACAATATTAAAAATGGCAAAATATGAACCAGATATAAAAAACTTGGCATCCAATGTACAACAGCCAAAATCTCATTAAATAATATCAATTTATGTTGATTTTATATTTTTATTTCCAAAATTTTGTTTTAATTACTATTAATTTTTTACTATTACATTTTATTCAATTTGTGCTCTTCTAAATAAATATGGTTCACATGTATCTAGCTTATTTGGAAATTTTGTTTAATTATTATTGTTATTATTTTGTTTTTATAAACTTTTTAAAAAAAACAGCAATAATTAAGTTATGCATATTTTGATTTTACAACTGTTTGGCACGCCAATCATTCAATAAATATTTTTTTGGAAATTTTTGGCATGCACACATCACCACTGCTATAAGGGATGGATGCACAATTATGTTAAACATGAGAAATCACATAATTTTGATTCACTTGTATTAAATTGATAATGATAACACTTATATGATTGAAATTATATATATAAGGTAGCATTCAGACTTTAATTTATACTTGGTGACGCTATCTATATATAAATTTTGTTTGTTTATTTATTTAATTTGTAATTTTAACATTATCTAAATTGATCTCAAAATAATTAAAATAGTTTTGGTAATGGTGCTAGAGCATCGTAATTTAAAATGTCCATTCAGATTTTTAACAAAAGATGCATCAAAAATTATTATTTTATCTCATGGCAAACTTTTAAAATTAATATTTTTTTTTATTCTTAGAATATATATTTTGTTACAAATATATTAATAAAAGTATATAAATAGTTTTATATAAGGGCAATAATAAAGTACGTATTGATAAATTTATTTCAACTGCATACATTTCAAGAATAAATTTTAAACATAAACAAATAGGATATTCAATTATTGTTAATGTATGTAAATGCATGTATGTATGTTTTATGAGTGATTCATTCTATCTTATCAAAGACTTAATCTTGTGTTTAGAAAGAAATGTATTCATTAATTGTTTAAAATCTATCTAGCGCATGTGTTGTGGAGTGATCTCTAATTATTATTCCAGTTAAAAAAAATAACAGCACTGTATAAATAAATATCTCGTTATATATGATAAGGAATAATAAAAAAATATTGAGTTTTATGTATTTAATATATTATTTTAAAATATGTAATTTATTTAAAATGGGTATTTAAAATATTAATTTGTCAAGCATTGGTGGTCGAGAGGTCAGCGACAGCTGCTTTACAAGCAGTTCTCCAAGGTTAGCGGGTTCGTTTCCCGGCTGATGCTATGACATATGAGAAAAAAAAAATATTAATTACAGTATATGAAATAAATAAATGAGAAGAAATGTATATTTTATTTAAATATAATTTTGAATTTATTAGGTATTTATTTTTTAATATTATATATATATTTTAAAGCGTAGTGTAATATTTGTTTTTATAAAGTTTAAAATATATATATGTTTTAACATCATCAACACTGGTGAATTAAAAAAATAACTTTTATAAGGGGAAAAAATTGATAAATTTGACTCATAATAGAGAAAAAAAACAGAAATGAGTGAAAATAGAATAAACAGGAGATGCCGTAGAAGTAATATCTAGAATAATGATATAAGTATGAAATCATTGGGTTACACCAATTTAAGCGTCTGATCTCTGTTTTTGTTTTTGTTTCAATAGCTAAACCACACAGAGGTGTAAATATCAATAATTTTATTTAAAAATTAAAATGAATATTATGTGCTAAATTCATAAAATGCTCTGCTCAAAAGCCATTCTTAAGTCTTGATAATCTGGATATAATAACATCAAGTTAAAAATACATCTCATTGTAATAAATATTTACATCAGAGTTATGTGCTGTGATATACATCATAGGTATTTTAAAAAATTTAAAACCTACTGTTATTATTTTAAATGAAGCAGTATTAAACACTGTAAAATATTAATTATGGAATACTCCATTAAAAATAAGAAGAAGCTGTCAAAATGAAATTTTTTTATAGAACATTAGAATGTATATGTACACAATAAAACACATAATGAGATTTTCAGAAGAGTATATATAAGCTTTTGTCCTATAAATTATTTGTTTGTGCGTGTTTATATAAAATGTATAATTGACTCATACATTTTTTTATTATACATAATAAATATTGTGTTTTCTGACGGAGTTGCAATTTAATGGACATTCCTTGTGAGTAAAAAGAAAATTTTACCATTTTTAAATAGAAATTCTTTATATTTTAAGAATGCATGTGTATGTTAACTATACAAGAAAATTATATCATTAAAAAAAAGAAAAGGTGAGCAAACAAAATTAGAACAATATATTCATTAATGATAATTTGAGTTTGTTTTAATGAAAGTATGTGTATTTCTTTCTTCATTGATATATATATATATATATGAAAACAGATGGCGTTCTACCAAAAATACCGTCAAGCTAGTTTTCTGTTTACATAAACGTCAGAGCGAGTATTTACTATCTCTAACTTTAATTCCACTTTCAGATCATGATTTCAAGCTATTTGCTATCGTCAGTGAAAGGCAGGAATAAGAAACTAGATCTAAACACAAACTCTGAGCATTTATGAAACAGTTTCTATTTAGCTTGCAAGCGTGAATCTTTTAGACATGTTAATGTCTTCAAACTCAGCATAGCAAGCCAGATAGCTACATGGGTCTGATCTCAGTTCAGCATCACCACATAGTAAAATCCTCTGCAATGTACATCATTGCAAGAAAGACCTCAAAGGTACATTTATGAAAAACAAAAAAACACGTTAAAAAACTTGCTAATGCTTGTATTTATGATAACAGAAGGCATTCTACCAAAAACACCATCAAGTGTAGTCTTCTGTTTACATAAATGTCAGAGCGAGTATTCACTATCTCTAACTCTATCTCTAACTTTAATTCCACTTTCAGATCATGATTTCACGCTATTTGCTATCGTCAGTGAAAGACAGGAATAAGAAACTAGATCTAAACACAAACTCTGAGCACTTATGAAACAGTTTCTATTCAGCTTGCAAGCGTGAATCTTTTAGACACATTAATGTTTTCAAACTCAGCATAGCAAGCCAGATAGCTACATGGGTCTGATCTCAGTTCAGCATCACCACATAGTAGAAGCCTCTGCAATATACATCATTGCAAGAAAGACCTCAAAGGTACATTTATGAAAAACAAAAAGACACAAGTTAAAAAACTTGCTAACGCTTGTATTTATGATAACAGATGGCGTTTTACCCAAAACACTGAAGTATTCACTATCTCTAACTTTAATTCCACTTTCAGATCTTGATTTCAAGCTATTTGCTATCAGTGTTTTTGGTAGAACGCCATCTGTTATCATAATTACAAGCGTTAGCAAGTTTTTTAACTTGGTGTTTTTTTGTTTTTCATAAATGTACCTTTGAGGTCTTTCTTGCAATGATGTATATTGCAGAGGCTTCTACTATGTGATGATGCTGAACTGAGATCAAACCCATGTAGCTATCTGGCTTGCTATGCTGAGTTTGAAGACATTAACGTGTCTAAAAGATTCACGCTTGCAAGCAGAATAGAAACTGTTTCATAAATGCTCAGAGTTTGTGTTTAGATCTAGTTTCTTATTCCTATCTTTCACTGACGATAGCAAATAGCTTGAAATCATGATCTGAAAGTGGAATTAAAGTTAGAGATAGTGAATACTCGCTCTGACATTTATGTAAACAGAAAACTACGCTTGACGGTGTTTTTGGTAGAACACCATCTGTTATCATAAATACAAGCGTTAGCAAGTTTTTTAACGTGTTTTTTTTGTTTTTCATAAATGTACCTTTGAGGTCTTTCTTGCAATGATGTATATTGCAGAGGCTTCTACTATGTGGTGATGCTGAACTGAGATCAGACCCAGGTAGCTATCTGGCTTGCTATGGTGAGTTTGAAGACATTAACGTGTCTAAAAGATTCATGCTTGCAAGCTGAATAGAAACTGTTTCATAAATGCTCAGAGTTTGTGTTTAGATCTAGTTTCTTATTTCTGTTTTTCACTGACAATAGCAAATAGCTTGAAATCATGATCTGAAAGTGGAATTAAAGTTAGAGATAGTGAATACTCGCTCTGACATTTATGTAAACAGAAAACTACGCTTGATGGTGTTTTTGGTAGAACACCATCTGTTATCATAAATACAAGTGTTAGCAAGTTTTTTAACTTGTGTTTTTTTGTTTTTCATATTATATATTGTAACGATATATAAATATGTCGTTACATTAATTTAAAATAAAAACTTAAAAGTTCGCAAATAAAAGGAAAAAACTAAACGCTAAAATTAAAATGTTTGTTAAACATATATATATATATTCGCACAGATGCTAAACTTTAAAAATATTTTTTTCATAAACAAAAAAAAAAGTATTTGAACGTATGTTTTTTAATAAAAAAATACAAGATTGAAATATAAAAATATTTTAATAAAAAAATAACGTAAGTTAAATAAAAACAGGTATTAATTAATTCCTGTAATCTGTAAATGGAAATGATTGTTTATTAATTATCTAAAAGCTGTGTAATTAAAAAGTCAGATGAAAAGTTAGATAAGAGAAGAAAGAGATTTTAGCTTGACCAGTGGAAGCAAATAAAGGCCCGGACCATAACGAAAAAACAGAACAGTGACGTTTTTGTTCATGGAATCCATAGGAGGACTATAAAAAGAAAAAATATTGAGTTCCAGTCAGTTTTCCAACTTGATTTTGGTGAGTCGAGTGACAAGACGCACTTGCCGTCCTCACTCATTTATTTTAAAAATGCAAAGACTGTGATACCAGAACAGAACCAGCTAATGCTACCTCCAAAATATCAGACCGGTCTTCCAGGAAAGTCTCCGTGGGAATTGCCAACGGGAACATGGACTCTTCTACCATAAGCTATATGAAATGAACAATTATTGAAATCAATTAAGAACTTTCGTCAAGTTTTACAAATTAATAAACAAGCCAACTTAAATGTTAAAACGGACTCTTATCTGACTTTTGTAAGTTTTTAAATCAAATTAATAATGTTTAATTTTATATGTTTTCTGATTGATAAAAATCATTTCCATTTTTTTTCTTTCTTATTGTATAAATTGTTTATTGTTTAAATTTTAAATGATGAAATTTAGGTTGGGTATAGATATTGCATAGATTCGTTAGCAGTTGATAATGTTGTGGTTTTCACATTCGATTAGAATAAATGTCAACGATATCACTGCAAGCATCTTACGATGAATGCTAATGGGATTTGTATATTCCCTATGCAAGTGATGTTTATCGATGACTTTGTATTTTGATCGGTTGTGTTTAATTTGGAATGTTTTTGACCGTGGAATCTGTGCAGCTGATCTGTACTCAACATTTTAAAACAAATTTTATAAAATGCATTTGTGCGAACGTATTTAAAAGTTAAATTTAAGTCAGGCGTGAATGGCTATATAGTTTTGTAAAGTTATATTAAGGGAGGGTAATCTTAGGTTATTCATTTTGTAGTTGAATTCGTTCAGTGGATTGGATATATTTGTGTAATTAGTAGATGTAGTATGAGGTCCGCTATGGGCAGGATTATAGATATATGCCACACACCCT
This sequence comes from Epiperipatus broadwayi, assembly GCA_028023455.1. Classification (NCBI taxonomy): domain Eukaryota; kingdom Metazoa; phylum Onychophora; class Udeonychophora; order Euonychophora; family Peripatidae; genus Epiperipatus; species Epiperipatus broadwayi. The sequence continues at coordinate 2,292 of JAQFVV010009358.1, read as the reverse complement.
CTGTTTGCCTATGGATGGGTTTGTAAGTCGGCAGAAGACCGCAGTCCATTCCTATGGAGTTTTTTGTTTATTGTTCTACTTGCCAACAGATGTCACATTCCTGTTGGTGGAGAGTCAATGTCTTCTCTATTTCTACTTATTGTTCAGATGTACGTTCCTGACAGTATAGTATTTTGTGTTGTCGTATCATGCTACATTGAATACATGAATGTATCAGATGGATTGGCGCCAGTTGATTGCGAAATTTGTTGCCTAAGGCTAAATCAGGGAAGAATATTTTCTTTTCAAATGCAGATCTGTGTAGTCTATTCATACTTGACCAGCTAAATAAAATATTAAACTCATTGAAACTTAGTTAAATGTAAAATTAAAAGTTAATATAAAAATCTAAAATGTTAAACTTATTCCTCAAAATTTAAATGTTATTTTATATGTGCATAAATAAATATTTTTATGTGTTAATTTCTGGCAGTGGCTTTTATTCTCTTATATTTAAGATATAACATTTATATTTTATTATCTCTGCTACTCACTGAGCTAGTGACTTGGGCTAACAATCGGAATATTTAAATAAAGTGGAATTTTAACAGCGCGTATCTGCCTACTTTATAAATTTTTCTAGGCTCAAATGCCTAGATAGTATTCACCATAAGATACTTGCATTGTCACCAATAACTTAAAAGACATCTGAATAAATACATTTTAGATACTCACCGTAAGGTATCATTATTTATCGAATGTCTATATATTTTGATCAACTATGGAAACGCAAAACATAGTTAACCAATAAACAATCCATGCAAGCGTCTATAAACAACTTAAATTTAATGCATTTTTATTTAGGGTCGAGTATGAATAGACCACATAAATTTGCTTTTGAAAATAAACATTCTATCCCTATTTAACCTTAGGCTAAAATTCGCAGTCAAACTGGCATCAATCCATCTGATATATCGATGTATTCATTGTAATACAAAATGCGGCGGCACCAAAAGTTAAGAGAAGAAATTGCCTCTCGAGAAATAGGAATATGACATCTGTCAGACAAGAAGAGCAATAAAAAAAAACTCCATAGAAAGGAACTGCGCTCTGCATCTTATAATTCCTTCCATAGGCAAAACGGGATAGTGTGGCATATGAAGCGATTCTGCAGTAGCAAATCTCCGACTACATCTACTAACTACATCAATATATCCAATCCATTGACCCAATTTAACAATGACATAAATAACCTAAGATTACCCTCCCCTAATATAACTTTACAAATCTATACAGCCATTCACGCCCGACTTAAGTTTAACATTGATATATTTTAATTTATCGGAAAACAGAAATCATAAATAAACTTAAAGAACAAAGTTAAATAAATGGAAATGATTTTAAATAAATAAATAACAAATACATCAAATAACATTATTAATGAAGAATTTAGTTTGGTCAGATAGGATTCTATTGCATTATTTACTAAAAAGTTTTAAAATTTAGAGTTCTTATTGTTTCAAGTGAATATAAAGTTCTTACGATTTTTAAAACGTCCAACTTTTACAGTTGCTTGCCATGAACATGAATTCCCATGCCGTCCTAAGATTGGTATCCTGTTGGCCGATTTATTTATCCATCCGGAGGTTTTTGTTTTAACTGGTCCTCAATGTAGAAAAACGATAGTTCATTTCTCTTTCTTTCCTAGCAAAACTGAAGGGATTGAATCGTGCGTATGTTTCAATACCTTCCTCACTTCCGCACTACCACATATCTCTCACATCGTAATTAATCATTCACTAATTAATAATTTCCAAACTTGTCCTTTTATATTACTTTGAAAGATTGACTTAACATTATGTCATCGATGTGTTGATCCTTTTCGTTGAGGTCCGATTTCCCAATGGATTTATTTTATTTGCTAAAAGTTTCTATTGTTTTCCTATCTGACCAATGTTTTTACATTTAAATGCCCAAGGCTGGTTTACATTTGACTAATTAAATTTATCATTTCCATTTCTGATTAATTAACCTGTTTTCCAAATCAAAGATATATTTAAAGATAAATTTAAAGATATAATTTTATCTCCAAATCTTTTTAAAATTTAGTTTTAAAATACTTTTTCTTTAATAAAGTTTTATTTTAATAATTTTTCATTATCTGTGCGATTTAACATATACGAGTTTAAGATGATATTTAATTTCAATTTTTAATTCTTAAAGAAAATTTTTAAATGCGAACTTTTTAATTTACTTTCATGTTTAATAAATAAAATAAAAAAAACAATGTAACGAATGTCTGTGCTCGTTACA